>VZRZ01004629.1:651943-688515 GCA_013398175.1 Climacteris rufus | reverse complement strand
CACCCTTTGTCTCCCACAAAAAAGTTAATAGCCCCCATATCACCCAGTCATTTGTTGCTTAGTAACAGTGATGGAAGGAAAAAAAATTCCAAGGCATCCCCAAACCTCCGACACCATGACATACAGGAATCTCCAGCCTTGAGTCTTACTACATTGTCAGTTTTAAACACCTTTCTTTCCCACATGAGAAATTAATATTTTTGTAGTAAAATGATGATCCCAGGAAAAGGTGAAAATAATCTGTGTAATAATGATACTAATACTTCCAGGGTGTATCACCGCTTATCACCGCGGGAATGCTGGAGACGCAGAAGAAAGAGCCAGAGACAGCTGTGTTCACGTTCAGAGCAAAGGAAGGAAGGGGGGCAGACCCACCTTCTTTTAATTCTTATCTACACTTTTAGAAATCACTGTTCATTGGAGAAAATCAGCTATTCCTCCTTTAATTACAGTGGTCAAAGGAAATGTCCATCAAAGATCTGTGTCCATGGGAAAGGAATGCAATAATAAGATAATTCTACAATAACATAGCTATGTTTATAGAACACTAATCTTGGGAACTATCTAGTATGGAGCTAGCTATTTTTAACAGCAAAAAGCAAGGCAACAAGGGTGAAAAAAGAAGGGTCATGGATTTGAAAATTAATTCTTATCATTTAATTCTTAGATGGTTTGACTTTGGCTAGGTGCCAGGTGCTCACTAAGTTGCCCTATAGCTCCCTCCCCCAGAGGGACAGGGGAAAGGACAAGATGAATCAGTGGGTTGAGATAAGGCAGTTTTTATTGAAACAATAGAGAAGCAAAAGCAAGGGTCTGAGTGTGCCTAAGCAAAAGAAGGAAAGTCAATCTCTACTTCCCATCAGCAAGCGATATTCAGGCACGTCCTAGGAAGTAGGGCCTCGGCACATATAGTGGTTCCGTGGGAAGGCAGACATTACAGAATGCCCCCCCCCCCCCCTCGGCTTTATATCTGAGCTGATGTCATATGGTATGGAATATCCCTTTGGTTCCTTGGGGTCAGCTGGCCTGCTTGTTTTCCCTCCCAAGGTCTTGCCCACTCCCTGCCCCTTGATGGGGGAGAATGTTAGAGGGACAGTGCTTCTCAGCAGTAGCCAAAACACTGCTGTGTTATCAACTGAAGCACAGCACTAGCAGGGCTGCTGAACTCTACCTCTGTTAGAACCAATACAAATTCTTATTGAATAGATTGTATTCTTTATAGTAAAATGAGTTAGTGACTTCTGATTACTCTCTTAATTCCGTTTTTTTTGATAAGGCAAGACTAAATTAAAACAGATTTGCATACACCTAAAACAAATATTCCTGGTTGTCCTGGCGTAATAAAAAGAATGGATAACTCTTTCTATTCACCTGTCCATATAAAATATTTAAAAAATAGTTCGGCACTAAGGTTGATGTCTTTTAGATCTGGGCTGTGTTCTCTGTAAGAAAACAAGACTGCCTTGAGAACTGAAGGTGAACCGCACGGATCAGCAGCAGTGAGATCTGAGTTGTGGTCAGCCATGTGAATGCCCATGGAATTGGGTCAGATCTTTCATGATAAATTGCACATTTCCATAATGGTGCAGGTCAACATTTCTGCATCAGTAAAGGTGCAAAGGAAGACTTTTTTCCAGGAACTTCAATGAAAGTGTCCCTGTTCTGTCTTCATAGTCCTCTGCCTCCAGTGTCCCCCAGGGTTGTCATTTTGTCACAGGCAAGTCTGTTTTTCTACTATAGTTCCTCAAAGGAAATACCCTAGAAGGTATGTACCCTGTACCTATGCAGACATCTGAAGAGGTGACCTGCTCATTACCTTTCTCTCCCACATGCAGCTGCTTTTCTGTACTACCGGAGAACTTCTAAAGGTTGCATTCCAGAAACCACTGGAAAGAAAAGGATTTACCTGTTGACTTGAGATGCCTGCTGCCATTGATGCCTGATGCCTGCTGTTTATTAAAATGTAACTAAGGTCATTTTAAATTACCATAAAATTTACCTTTAATTTATGAGATGTGCATTATCTGAGATGTGAATTTGTAGCAAAGGTGCATTTATTCAGGCTCCCCTGTGGTGGTGGAGGAGATAGTAGCTCAGGTACCTTTTGTGATGACAATGTGGCTCAAGAAAAGCAGCATGTGGCCTCCCAGTATGTTGTTTGTGTGTGTCACACCAAAAGGTGTAGAGCATGGAGCCATAGCTGCGGCCCTGGGAAAGTCCCTGGGGCAGATCTGGCCTCGTCACTTCAGAATTCAGTAACCTGGTTTCACCAGGAACCACACACTGGTGACCTGTAACTTCCTTCTGGCAGCACCTGCTGTATTCAATTTCATTGTTATTCATCTTTTTGTTTGAATAGAGTGGGGGAGTCCAGAGGACCAGTGGGGAAGGAGAGGGAGCTTTTTTCTTGGGGGTCAGTGGGAGAGAATATAAAAGTCTCAGCAGAGAGACCTACAGGCCAAGTGCTGAGCTTGGGAGTGGAAGGAGGTCCTTGTGGTGAGAACAGCCTGAGGACTGAGGGGATGGAGCAGAGCTTGTTACGGCTCAGAAAATGTTTGAAGTCACTACAATGAAGAGTGGGAGCAATGTCTTCAAGAACAGTGAAAAAAAAAAGTGAAGCCATCTTTTACATCTATTCAGTCTTTCAGTCACTTTGAACTTTCTCCGTTTAAGAAGTTAACTATTCTGGTTTGTATTCACACAAAACCTAGATTTTTTTCAAGTTTCAGCATCTTCTGATCTTTGAGGATTTGACTGATGTGAGCTCCTGTCATTCTGCTTTGTGGCATGAACATAAGATTTCAGGTGTGGTATTTGCAGCTAAGAATATTATTGCTATTGGTAGCTGTATAGCACCAGAAAGTAGTTGTCATAAGATGTAGCAAATTAGGGGAAGAAATATATTTGCTGTGTTGCTAATCAATACTGTATATTACAAGTAAACAGAGGAGCAGGACAGACTTCTAACTCTGTTTTGTAAATTTCCAGCATAGGCAGTATATGAAAATAAATAAGAACATAAGATTAAACCGCTAATAAGATTAAAGATTTGAAAATACTGAAAAATGTATTAATTTACTTCTGGAATCTGTATTATGAAATTACACTCAAGTGAGATATCAGTGATAGGCAGTGTGGAAAACAGTCACATGGTAAGCTGGAGTGGCAAAGAGAATATACCCTACCTTTCAGGTTTCTTTCTGGTGGGAGTGACACATAATCATTACTAAATATATTGCCAGCCTGAATCAAATGAGGTTATAGATGGAATCTGAGGATCAAAACACCAGTTTCCCTAATCTCACCTAGAAGAATAGTGTACAAGTGTGAAGCTGAAAGACCTGTCTATGAAGCAGACTAAAGTATTAAGCGTCTGAAAAAGCACTCAGCAAGAGTTTGTTTAAAAAACTATTAGAAACCTATGGACCTGTGCCCTGTATTTTTCCCCTCTGCATTTAAATGAATATAAACAAATAGAAATATTTGTAAAGCTTTTACTGGAATAGTACATGGCAGTGTTTCTAAAGTATTTTATGATATATGACCTGCCATTTGGAGTGATTGTTTTCCTGTATATAAGTTGAAGTGCTTTAAAAAGTATAAGGGAAATAAAAATTATGTCTAACTTATTTGTTTGTGTTGTAAGAATTAAAAAAAAAAATAAATGTGTGTATGCATAGATAAGGCCATGTGTTCTCCTGCTATAGTTTTTCATATGCTTTTAGGTGATCTCAGTCAGCATATTTCCTTCTGAGTTATGACCCTGTGAACTTCATTAAAGATAAAGTGTACTAGCACATCTTTTAATATGTGTGAATGAGAACAGTCAAATATGTGTTATGCAAGATCTAGGGGATCTTTCTTCTGAAGTTTTCTTTTTGACAACTTCTAGAACAGTAGCTGCTGACAATAATGTTATAAAGGAATAAATATACCTTTTGGTGTTTACCTGGGGTTAGCATATGGATGTTTGTAAATGGAAAGAAGTAAAAAAATGCTTCTAGAAGCATGCACAGCATACAGAACCAAGCAAAGCTTGCTCTCCTGTGGCTGCTGTGGGAGGAAGGAGACATCCCTGTTGTGGTGTATAGTCTGCTACTCACACATAGGGGAGCTGACACACATACTCACGTGTGTCAGAGCAAGAGAGACACGTTTCAAACTCTTACTCACTGGTACAGGGCTTTTCATGTCCCACCCCTGTTGCCCAAAACAGGGAAAAGAAAAACTTTGCAACAGTATTAGAATAGTAGCATAAAAAGCAGGTCCTTTACTGAAAGCTTTCAAGGTGCATAATGTGGCTATATGCATGATTGGAATCAGGTTTCCACAGTTTTTATATGTTTAACAAATTAGCATATCAATCAAATATTCTCCAATTGAAAAAGAAGTCCATTAAGTCATCCAGCCCCTGGGTTCGGCCCCCTACTGAGATGCCTCCTGGCTTCTGTCCCTACTTTTGTTTATGCTTTATGAGACACGGGACAGCAAAATGTCCCTTCTTCCCAGAGGAGCAGGAATGATAGGGTGTTAGGAATGTATCCTGTTATGAGTCATGCGGTCCTTGGTTCCAGGAAAGAGAAAGATTATGGTACGTCTTAAGAATGTGTTTTGTCTATCTAATTAACGGGGTAGGAAAATAAGAATCTATATAGTTATACAATAAAAGGCTACAGGACTACAAATATATAGTAAATATAAAAGCAAAAATCTCGAGGCATCACCCCCAGGACTACATTCCTACTTTCTTTAACTATGTTTGACTCAAAAGGCTGTGTTCTAAAAGGTGAACTTTCTGCTATAAACAGATAAAGAAGTAAAAAGAACCCCCTCTTTTCAGAGGAAATTTCCAGAAACACATAGAATGAAAGGAGACTGAAAGCAGACTGAAACATGGGGGACCTGGAAATAAGTGGGTTAAACACTTCGGTCTTTTAGAAGAGCTAACATCAAGCACCTAAGTTATAGTGCCCCAGTGCAGCTCTCATTTTGTTTGGGATGACCACCCTGAAGAAGAGATCCGATTTTTCCTCTGCATGGTGAAATGGAAGATTTTTCCTCTGCATGGTGAAATGGAAAATGATTTGGGGTCTCATATTTACAAAGATCTGCTATTTATTTATCATCATCCTGGATCTGTCTAGATTTTCATTTTTTGAGCTACTGAGGCAAGTCTGTGGTCCCCCTGCCTTTTGGGACATTTAACTCAGATGGAAATGTCACCAAGATGGAAAACTAAGCTCTTAATAAAATTAACTTTCTTTTTACTTTTCTTCTGGAAAATATTTAGCTCATTACAAATAGCTGCAAAAATATTTTATTGTAGATACTTCGAGAAATACAATTATTGCTTGCAATTTACTGTTTGTTAATTATTTTATCCAGACTCCTCTAATTAAAAGCTTCTGTCCTTTTGCACCTCTATTGGTTCAGACAAAACAGATAACAATAAAATAAGTTTTAACAAAACATATAGGATCCAGTAAGTCAAGTGTATTTTACCACTAAAACAATGTGATAAAGACTAGCTGAGATAAACATTCCCTGTGTTGTCATTATGGTATGCCCAGAAGGAACAAAAAGATGAAACAACTCCATCTGTTTATAGATTAATTTTCTTTTATTAGAAAAAAATTGTGGGGACCTCAAGGTCACAATAAAAAGAGGCAACAAAGAAATGTCACAGTTTCCTCCTTCTACTGCTTCAGCCTTGGGTCTTTCAGAGACTGCTAAAATTGTCCCTTATTTGTATCCATCCTCTTGAAGTGTAAACTCTTTCCACAGTGTTGTGGTAATAATCTGCAATGTTGTACTATGGAAAATTCTCATTCTACCCCTTAAAATGCACCAGTCAATTGAGTGTTCTTATAGGGCACTAAATATCATAATGTATTCTCTCATTCTCTTCTCCTTCTACCTTTCCTTTAAATAAGATATAAACATGCTAGGAGCTCTAAAATTCCACAGGGAGTCTCTCTAAATGTCCATGAATCAGGAATCATTATGCTGAGCCTGTAACCGAATGCTTGATGTTTGTTTTATTCTTGCTTTGTTTTCTGTATTGAGTAATAATGAATTCATCAATTAAAGTGACTTAGTCAGTACATAATTCCAAAGGTGTAAATGGAAATGGCAGATATTCCTAATGTAAAAATACGCAAGTGCTTGTAAGATTAAAAACTAAAACCTTGCATTGTCCATACCTGGTTAAAGCAGCAAATAACAGTGAGAATTATGCCTGTTTAAAAGCAACTACTGACACCTAAGAAAACAATTGGAGAGGTGCCTTTCTTGTCTTTTTCATTCATGTAGGTGTTTCAGAATTAGTGTAGTTATGTTCCACGCTGAGGAGAGTGTTTGTTTCCCTTGATTTGACCATTTCTTTGAGAACTGTGTACATTCAGTATTTTAGCCTCTCTCTTACCCTATTCTAAGCATGAATTTACCTTTATATTTTTCACAATGGGACTGACCAAATAAAGCACTTTAACAAGAATATATTCTTTTTTTCATATTGAAACAGTATGGAAACTCAATCAGCAATCTAACATAAATAATTGTACTGAGTCTGGCTGGAATGGTGTTAACTTTCTTCATAGCAGCCCCTATGTCACTGTGTTTTGGATTTATGACTAAAGCAGTTTGTCAGTGTTTTAACTATTGCTTAACACTAGTTCCACAGCATTTTCTCTTTTCCTCTCTCTTCCCCACAGCGACTAGGGTGATGGAGGGCAGGAAGTAGGGAGAGGGGGACAGTGACAGGTGATGTGAACTGACCAAAGGGACATTCCAACCATATGATGTTCCCTCAACCATAAAAGCTCAGAGAAAGGAGAAAGAACAGGGGAACACGTGGTTATGACAGTTATCATCCCAAATAACTGTTACGTCTGATGAAGCCCTTCTTTCCAGGAAGTGACTATAGAGAGGTTTATGCAATACTGCAAAGGAAAGCAGTGCATAAATACCTTGTTTTGCTTTGCTTTGCTGTCTTGGGTATAACCAAAGGAATGTATTCTATTACCATCTCAATCACCTATGGATGAGTCCTTAACGATGGGCCATTCATACAGCTGACTACCGCACCCCACACCCTCCCAGACTGCAAACTGGGCATTAGATAAGAGGCAGATGATGCCTCTTATCTTCAATGACTCAGCCCTGGTAACATCTTCTAAGAAGAGGTAGCCACTCTGTCCACCAATGGGCCATCATCCCATTGTGATATGCTCCGCCCCAAAAAGAAAAGACTGAACATCCTACCAAGATCAAAGGAGTGGAGGAAACAGCACAAGACACTCATGTCCACTGGTCTCCAAAGGAGTGGAACTCCACAACCACCAGAACACCAGAGGTAGATAGGATTTCTTCCACTCCAATCAAGACCACATCTATTTCTCCAGCAGAACTGCAGCCACTATGTGATTAGGACTGCTATCACCACCGTGACTAAACAGTGTATCAGGTTGTATCGTTACCTTGTCAGTTCAGTCTGGTGTTTCTCTGTATTTCTGCTTTTAATTTTGTCCTATTAAATTGTAGTTCTGACTTGGAATCTCTCAATATTTTTCTGTGGGATTAATTCCTCCACTGGTTTGTTTCCAAACCAGTACATTTGCGTATGTGTGCAGCTTTTGCTTTACTTATTGAGCTACCTTTGTCTCAACCCATAAGTTTCCTCACTTTTACCCTCCCAAGTCTTTATTGCAGCCCACTGTGGGGGAGTGAGTGAGTACCTGGTTGTTAGCCAGGCTCAAACCATCACAGTAGTACATGTAGGATAGGTAACAACTGCTGGTGGCACACTGAAATGTTTCTATTAAAGTCAGTTGAAAGAAACAATAGCAAAACTACATATTGCTAAATATCTAAAAATACCGAACTCAAAGACAAGAAAGGATCTTGATTGTAAAGAATTACCTAGGCGGAGCTGGTAAGCCTATAATACAGAGCTACAATCCAGCATTAACCTTGCATTCATATCCTGCTGACCTTGCAGACATTTTTGTGATATTGCTTAAAATTCCCTTGGTGCCTGCCTAAGGTGGAATCTGCTCCTACTCTGAGCAACTAAATTCAATTTGCCACCTAAATCTGAATTCAAAATCTAAGTGTTCCTGCAGAGCTCTAGCAGCTGTCTGTGTTGGTAGAAAGACACAAAAGAAATGCAAAGAAACTCCAAACCAGTTGTAGAATCAGTCATTTTTAGCTCACATTCTTTGAAAAGCAACAAGATGACTGCAAAGGAAATGAAGCAGTGGGTTTTATGGGTCTTTTCCTACAAATCCTAGAACAATTAAGCAGGAAATGAGGTACCTCAGTTCAAATAACACTTTGGCCTGGAGGAAGTTAAGGCTATATTTATCACATTCCCATAAAGTGCTAATTGATCTATAAATTAGTCTAGATTGAAATGAGAGATTGTGGCATGGAGAACATTAATTTTCTTGGTGTTCTGCCTGTATCATTTCCTGTATCCTGCTGGTATTGCAACTGGTTATCTCATCTCTTATTTACCTTCAGTCACACTTGGTCTATAATTATTCTTATTCTCAGCATGTTCTTGAGAGAATTTCCATTTTCAAGTGTCTGGGTACTAAAGAATACATCCTTTCAATGTGCAATGCTGTCCTGAGACTCACCTTACTGGAACAGTTTGAGTGTGCTTAGAAGAGTGGTGAAGGCTTCAGTCCTGGTGTCTGACACACCTGTGGGACTGATGTAAGAACCTGTGTCTCTCTCTTTCACAGTTTGTTGTCAGATGCTTTCTAGCCTTTGCCCTGAAAACTGGCATGTGAGTGACTTGCTTGATCCCTTTATTTTGGTTGGATTCAAGTCTTAGCTGCTTTATTTTCTGATAAGGAGCTGCTCTTTGTTGTGCAACTTGCTTCCCCCGGTAGCCTGGGCAGGCGACAAGTTCTGATGCCACAGCAGTGTGGCAATCAGTGTCCCTGTCTGCAGCTCACAGTGCTGTCTGCAGAAGGCTCCAAAGAGAGCTGGCAGCAGTGAGGGTGTTGCTAGGCAACAAGGGCGCGAGCAAAGGACGAGAGAGGGCCTTCTCTTAGCCTGCAGTCCCAGCTTTATTCAACCCCTGAGGGGGCAGAAGATCTCACGAAAGGGAGGCTCGAGGAAAAGGCGTTGGGGAAGAGGTGACAGCATTTTTTAGACTGGGAAGGAGAGAGAGGGGAGCAAGGGTGCAAACCAATAGGGAGATGACAAGGGGTGACAGGGAACCAATTACAGAGGAGTAGGGGAGGAACACATTTGAACCAACCAATTATAATCTAAACAGAACAGGACTTTCCAGAGCTTCATGCATAACCAACGAACTACATTATTAAATATGAAGAACTGAACCAATGGGGATAAAGGAAGACAGAAGCATCTGGAACAGAGGGAGGAGATGCTGCAGGAGTGACATCCAGTGGGGAACAGCCCTAGGCTATGGCCTCGCCCTCGGATCCACCCTCAGGGTCGGAGTCCTGGGTGGGGACAGCTACCCACTTTATGTCACTCAGCCCCAAAGTGGGCTGGGCCACCGCAACAGCTCCCTTTATCATGGCACACACCTACACTGATGTGCTGAATATCCTTTGAAAGACTGACAATGAGTTTTAAAAGTCTTCATTAGTGGTTTATTATTCATAGTTCTCTGTCCTTGAGTGTCCTTGTCAACTTTTCCACAGATTAACACTATTGTAGTACATTTCTTTCCAAAATGGGCCCTTTTTACTCAAGTCATGTGATGCAAAACTTTCCGCCTGCTCTTGTCCTAAAGACCAAAGTTCCAGGTCCTCTCTCTATCATTAAAAGCTATGTTCACATGTCATTCATGTAAAACAATTTCAGACTTGGGCAGAAGGTTGTCAGCACCTTGGTGCTTACAGCGTGGCTGGGTCATGATCAGGTTGTTATTCCCATACTATGTAGATGAAGTCCAGTAGTCATGGAAATTCTTTACATGTATCTGAGACACTTGTTTTAAATTAGATGATAAAATCTGACGGCCTTTATTAATCTCTGAACTAAGTGAAGTGCTGTACCAGTTTTATTGTTTTGAATTTTAGTCAGGGTATTTTGGAAATTAAAAAATATATCCTAGTTGGAAAGGGCAACTAGTCACAATTTCAGATAGCTTTTAATTTTTATGTAATTTTGGTTTAATTTGCATCCTAGCGGTATTTTTTGGTCAATTAAATGAGGAAGAGAATAATTCCCATGACAGGGAGAAAAGTTCAGTCCTAATCAACTATAAAGCTCAAATCTGCAACAAAGCAGTATGGTTTTTATTGCTCTCATGCTTGCAGAACTACTTGTATCTCCTAAGGTTATGTTCTTTGATTATTTTTGTGTAATGTTTGTTTTATGTTTTCAAATGTTAAATTAATTAAATTAAATTATAACTGATAAATTATGTTCTTTAATCATAGAATCATAGAATGGTCTGGGTTGGAAGAGACCTTATAGATCCTCTAGTTTCAACCTCCTTGCCATGGGCAGCGAAATCTTCCACTAGATCAGGTTGGTCAGAGCCCCATCCAACCTGGCCTCGAACACAGGGATGGGATATCTACAGCTTCTCTGAACAACCTGTGCCAGTGTCTTGCCATCTTCACTGTAAATAATTGCTTCCTAATTTCTAGTCTAAATCTAGCCTCTTTCACTTTAAAGCCATTCCTCCTTGTCCTGTCACTCCATGCCCATTTAAAAAGTCCTTCTCCTGCCTTCTTGTAGTTCTCCCTTAGACATTGGATGTTTAGAAATATCCAGCATTCTAATGCTTAGAAAACCTGTGTGTACTGCTTGAATTTTCTGTATATGTATTTTGCTTGGAATTAATTTACGTTGGCCTAAGGCTTTTTTTGGCATTCTGTCATTATAAAGTGGCTCTTCTGTAACACTGAAGATTTCAGGTATTCCATGTGCAATGTATTCTCATTTCAGTCTTGTAACTCTGCAGTCCTAACTACAAACTTTACAATGTCCATTTACTAGAGGATGGCCTTTGGTTTGCCTTTATAATTGTTATTCCTCCTCTGTACCTGTTTTTCCCATCCTTACTGTTATTTTTCTTTAATAACAAATGTTAGCAAGAGGTTAAATCATATGGGGTAATCAAGGTTTAATAAAAATAAAAATGCAGCATTCAAGCCTAATTTCTCTTTGCTGCTAATGTAAATGCACCCTAAAACAAAACTGCAATATACCCATATACCGTAAACACTCTATTAGGAAGCTAAACATCATAGCACCTACTGTGCTGAGAACCTTCAGTTTTTGAAAGCAAAGGGTAGCTTTGATAAGCTCATCCAGGCTTTCCAAGCTGTAGGTCTGAGGATATAAATCCAAAAGTCCTGCTTTTTTCCCCCTGATAATTGTGAAATAGTGTAGAAGCACTACAGTGTTTCTTCAGGTTTAAAGTTGAAGTATAGTTTTTGGCAGACTGTGAATTAATCCCCAGATGAAAAAATGAGTGTAGTCTCCCACAACCAAACTGAGAACAAATAAAAAAGAAGAACCAGTTTTCAATTTTTTCTTGATATCTAAAAGGCCAGAGTTTCTTAATTTTTATATAATCTTTTTGTTAATCTCAGATTAGAAGTTCATATGGCTTTATTTCTTAGTTGTGGAAAGAGTTTTATATAGAATCAATTCAAATTGTAAAAAATAATCATGATGACAGGTTAAAGAATCTCTTTTATTCTACAAACGGAACACTCCAAGAATGTAGTTCTTGAATATAAATGATTAATACCAGTTGCAGGATTACTTTCCAGGCTAGAAATATCTGTAAAAGTAATTTTGTAATTAAATTTAGCACTATCTTGCACTTCCATAGAGAGAAACTATAAATCTACGTACAGACATGGATTTATTATAATCAACTTAGAAATCCTTTAGTTTGTCTCTCAGAAATACTGTTGCCACATCCACAGAAATAATACAGAGACTGCAGAGATTTTCTTAACCTTTGTTTTTTTCTACTTTAATCCAAGATCACTTTGAATCAAGGAAATGATTGACTGGGCCAAGGTCAGAAGGGATGTACTGGAGCTGGAGAAAGGACAACCGTCTTTCTTACAGTGAGTCTCCACAAATATCTGTTTGGTGAAAGTAGCTGAAGGCAATATTTTAAAATGATGTTTGGTCTGAAATTTAAAATACATAGGAGAAATATATTCTTAAGCCTGGAAAAGCCTGCTTTGTTTATGTTTTGGTTTGTGTTTCGTTAGCTTAAACAAGGAATGCTATGGTTATGCTTAAAAGGGGAAAGAGTATACACTATTCCCATTGAACTCTGTTTCAAAGGACTTGAATTCCAGGTTCAGATCCTCTGTTTGTATCTAACAGATGGGAAGTATAACAGTAACCTTTTCATAAAATGCTTTGCAATCAGATGATTAAAGGAACAAGCCCAAATTAAAATTAAACATTCCTTGCTGTGATGGGCCCGCTAACAAACATGACAGTAGCAAAGGGACTGAAAAGTAATGTAGAATAGAAAGTGTAGTAAAGAAAAAAAAGCCTGAAACAGCAGACACACAAGAAAGACCTTTAGAAATGTCCCTGATGACTTACAAAATCTTCCTGGTCATTTTACACTGGTGTTGTGAATGTTGAGCAGGGCAGGAATTACTGAGGTGATTAGGGAAGAGGGAGAGTCTTGCAGACACCCTTTCCCCTAGAGCTCCAGGATTCGTCTGGCTGGAAAAGGCTCTGCTTCAGGGAGAGGCAGAGGAAGACGGAATTGCCAGGGGAAGGTGTTCCGTAACATCCAAAGAGCAAGCTGCTATCCCATGTCCAGAAAGGGCAGCTGCTGTGCTCCTCCTAAGTATTGTGTCTTGTCTGTTTGGTGGGGACTTTGTGCCTGAGGTTTGTTCCTGTGTTAAGTGGATGATAAATTCACCTGAGGGTTATGCAGTAGTTTGTGCTGTGAAGAAGACTTTGGAGTTCTTTTGAGAAGGGAGTTGTAGAGTTTGTGTAACTGGAAAAATAAACAAATAATATGTTCTTTGGCACTATTAATTCCAGTATAACTCCAACAAATTTTTTCATCACACAATTAATGTTTACCTAATGGCTTCAAATTTTGTAGCTTTATTTGAACTCTTTCTGTTGCAGTAACCCTGACACGAGGCAGTCCCGCGGGTCCGCCACTACCGGGTTGGGCAGGGCGGCCCTGCATCTGGATTGTGCTGTCATCACCGCCTGAGCCGCCCAGAGTGCCGGGGACGGGCCGCTCCCGCCGGAACTGCCCGGGCGGGCAGGGTGGCCCCACGCTGGGGCCGCTCCTGCCGGGGCACAGCCTGAGCTGCCAAGCTCTGGTGGATACGGCAGCACGGAACCCCAGCCTGTGCCGGAACGGCTGAGGCGGCTGCCGCCGGGGCACTGCTTGCACTGTTGGTCTCTGGTGAACGCAGCGGCAGAGGATCCCGGTGTCCCCACACATACCGAGGAGCCTCCAGCTGCGGGGGTCATGTGCTGGCGGACCGTGGTCTCTCTGGGCTGTGGCGACCTGTCAGTCAAGCCGTGTCCCGCCTATTCTCTCCATGATTGGCTCTGGTAAATGCTCCACCTTTGCTCCTTGATCTTAAAAGCGCACTGCCTGTTCGCGTTCGCGGCTTTTTTCCTTCTGTATGTGTTTGCGTTAAACCTGGACTTCTGTACAGAGGGAAGCCCGGGAACCCCCTCCTTTATATCTTTTTGCCTCTGCTGTGCTTATTCCACATGGTGTGGAGACGCTACTCCAGCGCGCTGGCTCCCTGGCTCACCGCGACCCTGCGAAGAGGGACTGAGGGAAGCCCCCTGTGGGCGTGGCTTTCCAGCACTCACGGTGGGCTCTCTGCAGCGTTGGAACCCATCCAGCCATGGCATCTTTCCTGTTAAATATGAATAATTTCTCTAGTACTTAGGAATTCATAATCAGGGAAACCCAATGACAGCCAAATACCATCTTAGGCATCTCTGCTGAAGCAGCTACTACATGCAAAAATATCCAATGGAACAAGATCAGTGATTATGCAAAGTCAACTGTCTATTTTTCCTTTTGGAAAACGAAGAAGTAGGTGCTCAGAATTTTCCTGCTTTGTATGATGGACTGATCAGCTTGTAACAGCAAAACGAATTTCATTGGAGGTAACAGTTCTGACCAGAAGGAGAAAACTTCTAGGATAACATGCTGCTGCATAAGCATCGGGAAGGAACACAAAGAGCATATGGATTATTCCATGTGAAACCTGAGACTATCTCTTAAAAAACAAGCAAAGCTAGTTTATCCCTTTCTAACTCCTTGTCTCATTCCTGCACCGAATTCCTTTACTACATGGAGCGGGAAAACAGAGAGGCCATCTTGCACAGATTAATACAGGATAAGAAGGATTTGTGTTTTCTTCTCACTCTCAGATAAATCAGCATTTTCTGTCCTGTCTCAGAAAACTTAAAAAAAACACCAACAACACCCCATCCCCTACTTGCCCAAAGCACTCTTTTCCTTTCCCTTTTCTGAGTCACAAAGCAGTGCTGTTTTTTGCGACTCTTCTGTCGCGCCTTGAATAACATGTGACTTCTAAAAGGAGAATGAAGTAAAATTATACAAGGCTAAACAACACCTAAATGATAAGTAGCCTTTAAAACTTTTAACTCAGATAAATGCTGATAAAGGCCTCAATAAAAGTTAATGCTCCTGGTTGATTTTGATGGAAAAAATTGTAAAATGTCAGCCTTGTAATAAATGCACTAAAGGGTGAATGCCACATTTAAATAAATAAAGTCATGTCTGAAAAGCAGGAACACTAAAATACATGAGTACATAATAAGAATGTATTAACCTGATGGGCCTCATCTGCTCACTCAGAGGACTGTGAAACAAGAGTAAATCTGAGAACTGAAGAGAGTTACACATGCATGAAATAATAAAAATGAAGTGAAATGACACATAAGAATCACAAGTTACTTGGACATTCTCAAGTTATTTTTTTTCCCAGATGGAAACATCTCTTTCCTTATTTTCTGGCATGTTTAAATCTATGCAGGGGGACAGTTTGTCAGCATTTTTCATATCAATGAGAACTTTTAGATTTTCAGTATAGCTATAACTTTCGCTAAAGTATGTGCAGCCAGCTGAAAATGTAGAAAGTAGTAAATGTTAAAAGTTTGCATAGCTACTTTGTACAGGGAGATCACAATCTGGTAGCAGAAATCACTTTGTGATTAACAGAGGTAAGGTTCATACATTTAGACTGACAAATAATCAAACAGTATGACAAATATCACAAGTATATTTTAAGACAGTATGTCAAGATTTTGACATTTGAGAATGTCCTCTGTTTGACACTCAGTTCATTACGTGTTACTTTGTCATTATTCAATATCACCCTGCTGTGGTATATTTATTGTACAACCTCATCAATGTGTAGCAGTTTGACAGTAATTATTAATTTCATTTCTTTCTGGTTGTTGACTTAAATTAATTTAGTCTTCCCACCCTTAACAGTATTTACTGCAAATAACCGAGGGATAAGAATGTCATAACAGAAATGTATTTCCCAGTCTCAAAAAGGAAATTATAATTTCTGCTTTTTTGGTCAATGCAAATGCTTCTGCAGCATTTGGTGTGCTTTCATTGAATAGCTAATGTTCAGTAGGTGTCAGGTGTTCAGCTGTACTCCAAGGAAATATCCTCCTCCTTTTTCAAGACTGGAGAGCCCCTCTTTCATTGAGATCCTCAGAACCTGATGAAAGACTTCCATGCTCACTTAACTAATGTGAAAGTACTTCAGCTGTGACTTTGCCCTTCAAAAACAAGAGTGGCTCTTTTCTTTAGTTTTATGGAGATATGGAGTGGGTGATGGTGTTCCAGAGTAAATTATTTCTGGAATAACACCTGCTGCAACTCTTCTCAAATGCTCTTTTCCCCTACAAGTCACCTGGTACACTGTATGTGAGGTGCCTCTCTCCTTCCCCCTTACTCCTTATTTCTTCTTGTTCTCCACCAAAAAATTAAAAATTAAGCCTTTAGGGAGATAGTGTGATTCATATTGAAAAGAAAAAACCAAAACAGTGGAGTTGTATGGAAAGCAAGTAAATGTACTCATATAATACAGTATGTGAACACACATAGTAGCATTGAAGTTTTTGAAGTGTTTGTCTTTTGACAAGTATCCAGGAAAAAAAAAGCAGCTGTGTACAGCAGAAGGCACAGAAAGAGTGGGACTCTTGGATTTTCAGAGTTGGAGTTTGGGTACCATCTCTTAGCTGCTTTTCCCTGAATAGCAAGTGCTTACTCACCTGTCCTGTTTACTGTGTCAGGCATTTCTGCTTTTCTGAGTGAAAGAAACTTGAACACTTAAGAGATTGCTCTGCCTCCTCCTCTGTGGAGGGCTGCCAGCCTCTGGCGCTGGAGCTCTCTGCACTCCCTTGGAGGAGAGATGCCTGAGGGCCAAATCTCCCCAGAGACAAGAACTTTCCTAAAGCTTACGGTGACCAAAAAATTGCCCCCAACATGCCTTGCTTCTTTTATGGTAATAGTCTGTATCCTGTTGGCTAACTGGTGTCCACCCCACCCCTGCTTTCCCTATATAAACCCCCTGTGAGTGCCCCTGAGCAGGGGAAAAGCCTAGCCTCTGGTTCCCTTCACAGGGATGGCTGAACAAAGCTTACCTGTGGAATTCACCATGCAAGGCTCCCTCGTCTCTCTCAGTCCCCAGGCTTGCCCAGGTGGTCTCATATGAGCTGATCTCACAAAGAGCTGAATCACTATGAGCTGAAACCACTTGTAGCCAAAGCGGCTACACTCTTTGAGACCACCAGTCGCTCTGGAGAAGTTGCAAAGGCCCCTGGAAAGGCTCTTCCCTTGCGGGACGCTTTCTCTAGGAAGGTCGCAACCCCGGTTAGCCCTTGGGCATCCCCCAGAAGCAACACTCCTCTTCCTCTCAAACTTAACTTCTAATCTGAGCTTTATGACATTTGTTGACTTTCAACCTGTTGATGTGACTCTGACGCTCATAAGGTGGAGATTTATTGTACTACAGTGTGATTTGTTGATGTGTGATTTTTCTTTCTATCAGTAGATTATTGAGATCATAAAATGAAAATCATGTTTTCATTTCAACCTTCCACTTGTTCTCCCTTAATTTATTGAAACAACTCTGCAAAGAGGTAAAAGAGATTCATTTCCAGTGTTTTTAAAACAGGGGAGCAGTCCTAAGGATAAGAAAAAGTGTTTTACAATAGAGATGAAAGAAAAGTGGAGAAAATGGGAAATTGAATGCCCTCACAGTGTCTTATTGAATACCTTCAACTTTGATGCAGCACAAAGGCATTGTCATATATTTTAAGTTGGCAGGTAATACATTTTGAGGAACAAAAGAAAATACAAATTAGAGTAGTGGCTTTTTTCCTTTTCTGATCTGTTAATGCAAGAAACATACAGTGGATGTTGTTAAAAACTGGACATTATCTATTCTTGTAATTAAATCAACCATGGTGTTTATCTGGAGTCTTAGACTTGGAAATAACAGGAAGAGTCAGCAAAAATAAATGCTTAGGGGTACTATTTTGTGCATAAACAAAAAGATTATACTGCAGCTAAAAATGACAGCTAATTGTGTGATCATTAAATAGGAAATTAACTATGCAAATGGGCTATCATTTGGTCACCTTCTTTGTAATGTAAAAAGTTCTATGTATAAAGATCATTTTTCTGATATTTCTATATTGATTTCTATTGATAGGTGACATGACTTCTATTGATATTGATATACTGACTTCTATTGATAGGTGTCATGTCCATGATCTCTAAAGGAGAATGTAGATGGAAACAATTGGATGCAAGGGCTGTCATTGCACTGTGTTTGCATGATGCCTAATGTAGCAAGGCAGTTAGTTTGACTGGAGGTATTGCTATAACTATCATAAATACTGTTCTAAAAAGTGACCTATCATCTTCTGTGTGTGTACAGGATCTAAAGGACAGAAAGCACATTGGGGAATTAAACAAGTCTTTTAATTTTTGGAAGTTAAATTAAAGAAATGTTCTGGTTAGATAGCAAAGTGTCAAAGGAAAACTCATATGGCTGCTAAAGCTGTTGTTAGAAGAATATCTCTAAGAGATTTTGAAAAGGAAACATTTCTGAAAACACAGCCAGATGGAAAGAGCTGCATGATGTTCATATCTGCAGGACCTGAAGGAGACAGATGGTCAGCAACTTAAAATGTCAAATGCTTTCAAATATACATGGGGCAAAAAAGAAAGAGAATAAGAATCCAGTGGCCAAATAACTCTTGATGATCCTAAGTCTTCAACTTATTTGAAGTGTGTGAGCCATCTGAAAGCATTCCCGTTGAAACCAAAAACTTTCATGAGAGGACTCAAGGCTCACTAGACACCAAAGATGAATTGGAACCTCATCTGCTGCTCATAAAACTATGCATTTGTCGATGATGACAAGTTAAAACAGAATTTTAATGAGATCACACCTCAGAGACAGATGAAAACCTATTAACTGTAGATAGCCTGACCCTAGAGAGGGAGTGCACAGCATGAGTGCACAGCATGCCTTAGGAGTTAATGAAAATACTGAAAAATATCTGTGAGAAGAACAAGAATCTGGATAATCAAAAATATGAACGTGACATAAACAGTAAATTGATGATCTCATCCTCTGTTAAGGATGAAAAAGAAGGAGCATGGAAAAGAAGAAGAAATGCCTATAGTAAATATGAGTTACATGACTTAAATCCGAAACTTGTAATATATGATATGCACATGTGCCTAGGAACTGCACCTTTTTATTTAACTGTGCACATCTGATAGTTACAAGACCTCATAAGCAAGGGACTATATACCAGTGATTAAAAGTAAATTGATAATTGAACATAGGGCATCAAAACTGGGCTTGACTTTGGTATAAGCCACAGAAACTGAGGTACCTGGCACAGTCAGCAGGAAGAAATCTAAGATAGCCAAAATGTTTTGAAAAGATCCTGAGTATTTTGTTTTAATAATTTATAAGGGTGCCACCCATGGTCAGATTACTGAGATGGAAAACATTAGCTCAGTGGATGTCAGTGGAAATACATCCAAACAGATCAGGACAATTTTCTTGTTCTATATAGCCACCAGGATTTTAACCAGCAATTTTGAAGGCCAAATTATAACTGTAAAGATGAATTGCAATCACTAGACTAAATTCGAAATTTCCAAGCCACCGACTTTCGAAGTCCTCTGGCTGTTCTTAAAAAGACTGGAGTTAATATATAGCTCATGAGGATGCTCACTGCACATCTTTTCTTCTGCAGCAGTTGAGATTATAACAGA
Organism: Climacteris rufus; assembly: GCA_013398175.1. Lineage (NCBI taxonomy): Eukaryota > Metazoa > Chordata > Aves > Passeriformes > Climacteridae > Climacteris > Climacteris rufus. The sequence goes on along the minus strand of VZRZ01004629.1, from coordinate 669,197 downwards.
TACTTCCAGCCTCAGAATGCAAAGAACAAACGTTACAAGGACTAAGAGAAAATTATTGAGCTAACTTGATTGTGAAGAATGATGCTCCACTTTATAAAAAATTAGCTATTTATTAATATAAAAGTAACATTAACAATAGGGGATGCCACAAGACCAAGGCACCGGCGTGTGCTTGTCTGGTCTGGCCAGAGGCACATTCTTCAGAGCTCACGCAGCTCCTTTGATGACCATTCCAGTGTCAGTCAGGAGTCTGGATACATTTATCCAATCATTGATCTTGATGTTCCTAAACCACCCCTTACTCCACCCTCCTGGAGTGGTCTGGCCTAATCGCTCCCCCACGGAGCATGCCCAGTTGTAAAGTTGGGTTGGGTCTAGCCTAACTGACATCCTGACTAACACTGTCCAGGGAATGTTCTGGAAGGTGGCCTCCTGCCCTTTGTGGCCATCTTTTTCCATTGCACCCCATTCATTGTATTAAAAAGCTAGTAAAAGATATATAAAATAACATAATGGAGGGGGAATTGCAACAGGACAACATCAACAACCAACAATTACAACAAGNGGATACATTTATCCAATCATTGATCTTGATGTTCCTAAACCACCCCTTACTCCACCCTCCTGGAGTGGTCTGGCCTAATCGCTCCCCCACGGAGCATGCCCAGTTGTAAAGTTGGGTTGGGTCTAGCCTAACTGACATCCTGACTAACACTGTCCAGGGAATGTTCTGGAAGGTGGCCTCCTGCCCTTTGTGGCCATCTTTTTCCATTGCACCCCATTCATTGTATTAAAAAGCTAGTAAAAGATATATAAAATAACATAATGGAGGGGGAATTGCAACAGGACAACATCAACAACCAACAATTACAACAAGGTAACATTGTGATGAACTCAACTCATTAACCATGCTAATTAACTTATTAATTCATTAACTTAATTAACAATTAAATGTACAAAAGTCAATCTTTCCATTTTCCTGTCTATAACACTGATGATCATTTAGAGTGCCTTTCCCCTCTCAGTGTGGTCAGGGTTCCAAACCAAAGCCCTTTGTGATGGGTTTGTCATCTGCAGTGAGCTCATCTCAAGGTGTGTCACCAAAATTACACCAGGAGGCACTCATGGTTTGAGTAGTCAGCAGATAAGCTAATTCAGGTTAAGTAAAAGAGAAGTATCTCTTGTGACCCTTGAAATTTTTGTCAGCATTGGGCCTCAAAGGATTCAAGGAATATATCTGAATCAGCTGTTCTCAGCATAATGTAAGTCACTGTTACCTAGACTATGATACCAGACTGAAGCATCACTCATGGAGTACCATCCCAATAAACCCAAAAGAGATGTATAAACAGGGCAAATTGGTAGATAATGACATCTTCAGACAAAAGGTGTTTTGCTCATCTTCTTGTTTCCATTTATTTGGTGAGATGTTCAAAGAGCTTTGCAAATTTTAGTTTTATTTTTAAATAAAAAGCATTTAAAAAGGAGACTGACATTTACTGTGAAAATACATGGTGTTCCTGTACCCATCACTCTTAATCACTCATAAAAAAAATGTAGGCAAAAGTTAAAATTGCACAGAAAAGGAAGAACAAGAAATATGTCATGATGAAAAGGAAATCGTAGGGTTAGGTCTGCTGCAGAACAACTACACCGTTCATAATTTGATAGACTACTTGGTGGAGCAAGGTCATGTGAGGTGTTGGCTCTTCTTTCACTATAAGGTCTCATAGACTAATTGATTTTTAAGGCAAAAAAAAAGCTGAAAAATGAAGATAATTCAGTCAGATCATCTCCATCTCACTTGGTAGAAATCATCATCCAACAACACCATCTGCTAACAAAATCCCCAGCATCATCATTATCAAATTAATATATGGCTTGTTTAAACTATTTTTAGGCTTTAATTTCTGTTTGTAACCTACAAGATCTATTAAAACTGCAGTGTAATTTTGTGAATTTCAGTGTTAATTGCAACTTTCAAGGGTCTATTAAATAATCTTCCATCTTTGCCAGTATATTTCTTAGTTAACAATATTTAACTTTCACCTTCAGGGCTTAAAAATTTGAGACCTTATTTCCATTTACATTCAAAATGTATTTTATTACAAAGACAATATCTATAGTGTGTTTTTTCTATGCATTTGACTCTTTTGTGAGTCCCTTATCTTCATACAAAATCTCAATGCATTAAACTTCGTAGTTTGGTTTTTCTTCCTCAGGAGTTATCTTGCAAACTGACTTGCACTTTTAAATTTAAAGAAGTCATGAAACTTACTATCAAGGTTATTTCCAAGGGAATTGCATGGGTGCTAAAATTAATACCTCTAACAAAATGGTTAATTTTGTCTGGGTAGTTAAGACTTATTCTCCTAATTCTCAAGCTGCTGTCACTTTTGCATTTGAACATCTATATTGCTGGTGTGTCCTTGTATTATTTTATACTAGTATCTGATTTTCATGAATTGTGGAGTCTCACCAGAGAAGAGCTGGTTCTTAGTCCCATAGTCTTTTTAATGTTCCATAAGATGTCTTCCATTTTTGTCTTTTAAAGAATTATTTCTAAACATTTACACCAAATAGTTCAAACAGGAGTATTTCCACATTATCATCCCAGAATTGGGGTTTTTTTCCCTCCCTCTTTGAAACTGTCAGCTCAGAAGAAGAAATTTAGAGAAATTATGTTATGTGTCCCAGGCTGTCTGCTCTAACTGGAGCAAGAAGTATCTGAAGCTATGGTGTTGCTAATGACTGGTATAGGAGAAATACTGAGTTAATCAATAATGCACAAAACTTCTGTTAATTATTTCAGTTTGAGAAATTATCTATTTGATTTTCTCTGTCCAAAACATAAAGGGCTTCCTTCGTATCATGACTATGTTAACATTAGTGGTCAATTATATTTAGTTTGCTTTGTAGTGACTGGTGTTCAGATCTTGACCATCACATTCAAGAGACGCTATTTCTGCCCATCAAATTAATGTTATCTCCATTGGGAATGGCTTAATTTTAACAGACCATAATTCTTCATAGTGAATGCTGTGAAAATCTGGGAGCTTTAACTCACACATCATAAGAAGTTCATTCTCATGTGGAACCTTTCAAACTTTTTGATCAGTTTCAACCAGAACTGGCAGAAGAGTCATGGATGTTGATATCCTACGAGTGCTGTGGATCTGAGAGAGACCCATTTAATGGAAAACTGATAATCCTTATAGAAGCTTGGTCCCACGACACAAATCCACAGTAAAAGGAGACTGCAGTTCTGCTGTTTGTTGAGAGCAGCTAAGCTGAGTCAATTCAGTTCACCTATTCATGGCAAAATGAGTCACTTTTTATTGTGGGTAAAGCCAGATGCTGTGGAAACATTCTGACAAGTGAAAGAACATTGGTGCGGGTTTTTTGTCATTTTATTTTTTCTTTTGAAATATGAGTGCAATTGCATCTTTTAGGATTGTAGAAAAAAAAATTAGAAAATGAAGTCTTAAAATGTTTGTGAAAACCCGTGCAATGTGGGGTTTTCTTGTGGGGTTTTTTGTCGTTATTACTGCTTTTTAAATTCCTGTTAGAGAAACTAAATGATAACTGTGTTGACTTGATTTGTGGCACAGTTTTAACATGCTAAACAGACCTCAGTCTGTTGAAATAGCATCCAGTCTGAGTAATATTTTTTGCTTAAATAAAAAATACAGAAAATAAAATTAATATATATTTTCTTTATGGAATTATAATAATTCAGACATAAAATAGGAGGGATTTTTTAAAAAGCAAATAGTCTAAAGATTCAGAAAATTATTATTTTTTTAATTTACACTTTTTGTGATGGCACAAGTGTTTTGTTGTAAGCAGGTAAGCATTTATATGTAAATACTTGCATTTTTATTTGTTTCTTTCCATTTTGTCACAAAATTAAAATGACAACTGAGAGGTGTCACTTCAGATATCTCTTAGCTCCAGCCCACAGAGATCAAGTTACTTGATCAAGTCAAAGGAAAAGATGTTACATTTTATTTCCCACTCTATTCTTTTATTCTTTTTATGCTTTCACTTTCACTTTAGACACTCAATTTTAGTCTCTTGAAATGCCAATATTCCTGTATTTGTTGGTACCACTTATTCCTAACTGCGTTGAATATATTGTTTGACCTTCTGCCTTGAGACATAGACTTGTGTATAATGAATTTGCTAGTCACATACTTCATTTCTGTATGTTCCATTTATTTCTAATGTAATGTTGATCCACCTCTACATTGTCATAATTATTTACAATAATCCATATAACGTATGGATAAAAAGTAATTCTGTCTGTATTCACAATTACGCCAGATTTGTAGAGCTAATATCTTTTGAAGATTAAGTCCTAAAAAAGAATAATCTAGTACATAGGAACAGCTGTGTAATGGTTGATTTTTAGTATAAACATGAACGAAACCCAAGCTCACATAACTTTAAGAGATTTATTATACAATGCTGCATCTCACAGTGCTGTGATCATTCCAAGTTAGCTCTTCAAGTTTGTTTTCTTACCAACTGCAATGGTAAGTAGGCCGTCCTTGCTTCAGAAAGGCTGAGATGCTTTGCATCGAGTCTGAGAACAGCCTTCACAGAGCAGAGGAAAGAGATACTCACTCCTGTGTTTTCCCTGCTTTTAAAAGTAGACAGCTCTTTGTATAACTTTTTAGGTCTTATTCACCAGAGAAGAGGATTAATATGCTTATAGTGGCAACAACTCCGTTCTTCCAAATCTGCAAATAGAGTCTCAGTCAGAAAGACTGCCTTGGAGCCTACCCATGCACCTCTGTAGTCTAACACTGTCACATTTAACACTCTACTAATTGTAGAGGAAATGTTAATTTGGTTATGTTAACATTTCCCCCCACATATGCCTGCTACATGGGATTAGAGTGATACTTTTTTACTTTCTAATGTATGTAGGTTCACATACTCTTTGGCAGGAGACTTTGACTGTAAGGTCCATAAACTATAGGATTTCATTAGTACTTTTCCACACATTATGGCACAATGTTGTCTTCCATCAACATCCATACTAATATGACAACTTCTTTCCTTTGACAGGGTCTATTGCTTTGCTAGCGTTTTTTCCAGGGCATGCAGCACACTCTTGAGAACATTCTTTTTTCACCTACAGGTACCAATCATATTATTGCTTATGAGGAATCCAATCAGTTTTGAAAAATATGAGAATGCCTCACCAGCATCTTCTCAATCATAGATTCTTCACGCTTTCTGTTTTTCTTACTGATTAAACAAATCTCGTTAATTTTAGTTCTATCTGGAGTGTAGTATTACATTTCTGTGATTTACTCCCGCTGCTAGGTTCCTCTAACTGTAAAAACATAAACCATTTCACAGCTTGTGTTCCCTATTACTCACCTGTTCCCTGCACATCCAGCATGAGTTTTATTTGTCCCTTTACCATAATTTTAGCTTTATATTTCAACAATTAACATTTCCTTTCATGGCTTACCTTTGGAAATTACATAATGTCATCAACCGTTTGTAGCCAAAGAGTCCAGAAGTTTGCTTTCTTCTATATCTGAACCATGGCATTCCCCACTAAGTCTCAGAGCCTGACGAGGACAGTGTGAATCAAAACTGCAGAACACAGCAATGGTCAGGCAACTGCATACTTTAATAATGATTAATACTGCATACTTTAATAATGATTAATAATGGTTTCTGATTATTTCTGAATATTAAGAAAAAGCAGTTAAATTTTAAAGAAAAACAGCTAACTATTGTGTTTTGTGTGCATGAGTATCTCTCATACAATATATTAATGCACTGGTTTTGCTGGAGTACAGCACTATCTCAGAAAAATTGTTCTTGCTGATGGGATTCAGAAAGGATTTAGAATACGTTTTTCAAAGAAAGAAATGTGCCTTACCAAAGCAGTAAGTGAGATGATTTCTATTGCATAGGGACATTTTCCTCTTAAAATGAAGCAGATTGAGTATAGTTTGTAAATGTGTATCTTGGCACATCAGGAAAAAAACTTTTTTTTTCTGCACAATTAATAAAACTTACATTAGGTTTATATTTAAAGAAAAACTTAAATATAACTTTATTTTCAGGTCAATTAATTTCAAGCCTACATTTGGAGTGCCTGGCAAAAAGAAAAACAAAAACTTCTAAGAAAAATTGCTGAAGGGTAAAATTAGTCTGGTAGCTACTTTCTTTTTGTAAAAGTATTGGGTCTTAGGATACACCCAAACCTTTTTGCTGCTGCAAAATTCAAATGGGCAAATAGCTCAGGTAAGGTTGAAGCATTGAGCAGGGAACTGCAAGTAGTGATATGATGTTAAATAGAAGGGCCCCATGGATTTGTCTGCAAAGGATTCAGGAAGCCATGTAGTAGAAAATGTGATTTATATTGTAGCAAGGAAGGAGGTGTATGAAGAAAAAGTGTTATTTTCACCAAACCCTACATTTCTGTAAATTACTAATACCTTTTTCCAGGTGAGAGACATTTTGATTCACATAGAAAGCAGGAGTGGAATAACATAGAACTACAATACTTATTTCCATGGAATAAATGGATACACTAATGATAAGTGTACCTCAGCACTGCTGTTGCATTTGGGAGTTTCTGCATGCCCCTCTGCCTATGCTTTGTCTCCACGTCCCTCCACACAAGCATTTGCCTGGTTCTGTTATCTTTTTAAGTGACATTTTCTTCTCTGGTAGCAGAATTTTCAGTACTTATTACTCAAACACAGCTAGAATGGTTTACAGTTGTGACTCAACTCAGTATGTTAATTAAACACAGACAAAGCAATGTCAACACTAATAAAATGAATCAAGAGTACACCCATGTTCCATCATGCCTTTCATATTATTGCATGACGTAATCAATGAGGAATTCTTTATTTTTTAGGAAAAAAAAGTGTTGTGCTCAAGAATACCTTCTATTCTCTGGTAGAAACCGTTTTTTCCTTAAGCTGCTGTGCTTTCTCGATATATTCTTTAACCGCACACAGTGAATTTCAAGTCTCTGTAGAGCCATACTCTTACCAGCATTAAGAATTCCTTTCATTTTACAGTAAAAAATTGCCACTGTGGAATTTCGTGCTTAGTCCCTTAATAATTTCCACTTCACAAATGTGGGTATATTTTATTTTCTCAAGCAAATTAGGTTCTTGCAATCTTCTGTGCTGCTACTCACAATAATTCAGCCCAAATTATGCAACAGATCCAGGACACAGATAAAACCTGATGAAATCACCATGTTCAAGCATGCTTCAAATTTTGAGATTTGTGATACAGACTGGACATGTGCAAGTGTCGTTTTCCTCAATGGCAGCTTTTGTATACCTCAGGCCTGATCCACAGCTGGTGAGGTTAATTAGCTAAAAGACCTCCATTTCCTTTTCTGGGTTATGTGTCAGGTTGCTCTACATGCAGCTCTGTGGGCATAGGTACAGATTTTAAAGTCTCACTCTTACATTTATGATTTTGATTTGTCACTCTTACATTAGGAGGTCAAGACAAAAATTGTCTTTCCCTGTAAAGAACGGTTGCATTACAAGGAGAAACCTACTCTTCACAATCTCATTTCTAACAACTCAGGATTATTGGCAAGTCCTTGTGAGAAATTAACAGAGTAATGCTCCCGGTGACCTGTACCTCCATTCTCTTCCAATAGATGCCTAACTGGTTCATTAAGTTTTAAAAGAAGTTTGAACAATTCTATTACTTAATCTATTATGGGAAATGTGTGAAAGAGCTTTTAGATAAAGCTCTTTTTAGATAAAGCCATACAAAAGCATGTTTTTAATGCTCAGAATTTTTAGAAAGCAAATCTCTTTTGAGAATCTTGCTTGATATATGTCCAAAGTGGACAATGTAACAGTTTATATTGGAAAAGAGAACAATAATACTTCATGTAACAAAGGCAAAAGATGTAAGTAAGCTTTACCCAGGTTTGGGGACATTTGTAAGGAGGTATGTCACTCAAAATAGGTGCTCTGAGGGGAAAAAGGTTTGAGTTTTAGGGGTAGCTGCCACAGGAAGAAGACAGAAGGTCTGAACCTTATGGGACACCCTAGGTTACAGAAACAGAGAGTATAAAAAGGAATAGGGCTATGTGAAAATTGAAATGAAGGAGCAGACAGGATAGGGAAGATGTTGATCTTGTACTTCCTTACTGTACTGGCAGTACCTGTGACTTTCAGGAAGCATAGTGAATTTTGCTCAAGAGGTATGTGATAGTGGTGTCAAATCACGGAGAAAGAGGGTTGGAGACAAAATCAGAATTCCAAGGAAAAAAATAATAGATTTATAATGGGAAATGCATATATAATGGCAAAGAAATGGACAAAAAGGTATCTAGGTGAAACAGAAAATGGAAAAGGGGAATAAGGGATCATGGGGGTGAATTTCAGAGGGGAAGTTTACAAGGAATAATGGATGAGTTGGAAAGGAAGTGGTATTCAAGGAATGGCTATTAGGGGATTTTCAGACCTGGGAAGATAATGAAAGATACAAAAAGATACAAGAAACTTATGGAAGAGTGGGAACATGAAAGAAGATATATTTTGAAAGAAGACTAAGACACAAAGGATTGCGACAGAAGAAAGAATAAGAACAATATAAAAAGAGTGGTTGGGAAGGCAAACAATGGAAAGCCAGTGGGTGGTAAATTACAAGCACTCAAAGTATCTCTTTCTCACTGTGCCTGGCAGTAACCAGTGTGCTGTATGACTGAGCAGTTTTCATTGATTCCTGGACTGTCAGTTTGGGAATGACTAGGGTTATCACTACTCTGTCACTCCATGTTTCTCTGATATACTCTATTTCATTCTCATGGAGTTTGAGTTCTTTAGAGACACTAGTTTTCCTTCACTAGAGCTCAGGTAGATCACTAGTTCACTAGCTCTACAGTGCTGTAATAACCTACCTCAGCTGTTGTGTCTGCAATGCTCCTTCCGTCTGAGATTGCTCATTTAAAGAGTTTAAGTATTGTCACAGTTTGCATTAATTGTGTTAGATGAGAAGAAAATATTGAAAATATTTTTGTTTTTCATTACAGCTCTAAAATGTATGAATTAGAAGAGAAATTAAAAGAAAAATAATTTACAAGAACTGTAAAATATTTTTTTATTTTTGTTACAGCTAATGACAAAAATCTATTTGGTTTCAATCCAAAGCATTTCATGTTTGTGTAACAGTTTCTGCTACTTTCTCCTTTAGAAGTAGCAGAGTAGGACTGTTTGAATTCAGAGTGGCCTGAAGCTCTTTGTATGACAGAGATACATGGAATAATGGATATTCAAAATGTGGCCATGTTCCACCACATAGATTCCTCTCAAGTCGATATTCAAATTTGATGGTTTTCTCTCAGAGGAATGCTGTGTTTTAATTCACTCAGTTTGGGAACAGCATCCTTAACAGGTATCCTCTGCTCTATGGTTTGTGTTTGGTTTTGTTTGGTTTTGATTTATTTTCTTTTCTTCCTAGAGAAAGAAAGCTAAATTATGATCCTATAGTCTAAGGAGTGTGAAAGGCCATCATGGGGAAGGGTGATACAAAGACGATGACCCTTTTGAGCCATGTTCCGTGTGTGAACATTTCAAGTGAAGCTCATTGTGCTCATTCTTTTTCTCTTTTTTCTTTATCTTTTTCTCTTTTTCTTTTATACCACTGGACTGTAGTCCTTATAGAAGTTAGCATCTTTCAGTTTTCTCCAGTGTGGATTTTCTCAGATGCCTGAATGCACAACCCAAATGGCACTGTAGAGAAAAGATGGGTATACAGGTATTTGTATGAAATTGTAGATTTTTTTTTTTTTTTTTTTTTTTTTNTACTTCTGTCCTTTGGAACTCTGTTTGAAGAATTAAGTAGCTATTTTTTTTTCTGCCCAGAGAAACAAGCTGGCCAAGCTGAGCTTTCTTCTGATTGTTCCAAGAAGTTCCACTTCTCATAAGGACATTCTTCAATTTCTCCTTGGGTTGTTTTTGTCCCTTTGCCTTTTTCTCAAAAATTACATTGTCTTGAAAGCAATAGAACAGGGGCTTAGTTTTAATCCAATAATTTTTAAAGTATTTTTTCCACAGTGCTATTACAAATTATATTTTTGACAGCTTCAGAATCATATTTACTTCTTGAACTTGTTTAAGAGATTAGATCAGCACTGCAAGTTTTATTATTTTGTTGATTTCTTTTCTGTGGTAATGTAATTGACAGGAGATGATAAGCCTGTAAACTCAAAAATAAATATTGAGTGTACTTCTAAACTAATAGCCCATTCATCTTCATCTGCAGTGTGGTCTGTTGTCCCTGTGAAGAATCACTCTGAGCTCATGGTGCTGTTACTCCTGATATGAACCCTGTGCTTATAACTACGTATTTTTACAGAAGTATGTATGCAGTGGCTGTTGCATATTTTCCAAAATATGAACTTCCAAGCCCATCATATTTTCATTGTCTACCAATATTTTGGGCATGGATTTTCAGAGAGTGACTTTGTGACCTTCTCCAACTGAATGGCACAATACTGTCTGCCTGTACTGTTTTTTTGCATGATTATACTGCCATTATTTCTTCATCAAAGTTCACTCTGTAGTCCTCCTCTAAAAATTTCTTGTCCTGGATCCCAACACAGCATAAAAATAGTAAAGATGAGTTTGTTTTCTGCAATTTATAGGATCTTTGTCATAAGTCATTAAGAAAATAAAAATCTTCCAGTTCTATTCAGAGTAGAAAAGGTAGCCAACTTATTTTTTGGAAAAATAAGTATATAATCCAGGACAGTGCTTCAAAACTGCATACCATCTTTCTTACTCTTATTCTTTGTTGATAAAGCAGAAAGTAGTATTTAAATTTGTTTTACCTACCACATATGTTCCCTAGGAGTTTAAGCCTAATGCCTTGAAGTCTTGAGTCCCTGCTTGATCTGTCTTGTGAACTTGGATTAGGTAGGCACAAAACAAAGGCATGATTCTCCCCTTCTGTTCATGACCCCAGCTTGCCTCAGGGTAGCAGCCTTCTCTCCAGCTGCCTGCTCGTGTGCCTGACTGAGAAAGGATCTCCATCTCTTTTTACTATATTTCTTAAGGTATAGGAAGCATGTTACAGATTATCTCAGTCATTGGCAAATTTGACAGGGATCTACCAATCACTTTTTTAATGTTTGATCTGGCTTAATGTCTTTTCCTCATGTTCAGATTCTAAATTAAACTAAAATAAATAAAAGAAAAGGTGAATGCTTCCCATAAGAAAATAAGCAAATTTCAGTAGTTCAGCATTTCAGAGTAAAACTAAGTAGAAAAGTTTGCGATTGTCGTTTCACTATGAAAGATTGTCACAGAGATTAAGCTGTTGGATAGTTGCATCTTAATATATTTAAATCTCCTCTTTTCATGCTGACAATCTTATGGGCATCATTTTTGAAGATTAATTATGATGTAAATATTTTAAAATACAGTAATGATTGTATTCTCACATACCGATTACCTGAAGGTAGGTCTTAGAAAACCGGGCTGGAAGTTATTCTAGTATATGAAAAAACCTTCTCAGTGTTTGTGATATTGCACAGTTGCAAAAGGAGGTTATCATTGTACTTCAAACATTCATCACAGCAAGTACAGAAAATAAATTATCCTGACGGCAGAAGCACTATTTTATAGGTATAAATTATTGGACTGTAAATTACCTTCTTGGAAAACACACTTTAAGCCTGGAATTCTCTTACAAGGAATCTTTATGATCTCATTAGGTTTCTCCTTTGCGGCAGAAATTTAAATAATTTAACTTTCGATTACTAATTCATAGCAAAGTAATTTGAGAATGTTTACATTTTATAAAGCTCATGCATTAAATTATTTATCATCTGATATAATTTCCATAGGCGTTTGTTCAATTTTTCATGCTTTATATATGATGCCATTAGCACAACAATGCCTTACAGTTTAGATATTGCAGAGAAGCTCCTTATTTTTAAGCAGAAAGGCGTGAATAAATACCTTGAAACAATATAATGTAACTTTGCTTGTCCCTTCCAATTCTACCTCCCCACGTACCTTGTTGAAAATACGTACTGCTACCTTGTACTACATTTGCCACTGCAAATTACTAGCAATATGTAAACAGAATAAAATGTATAATACTTCTGACAAGAAGGATTTATAGTGGCTACTTAATCTTGTTTGCAGCAGCAGAACTTGGCTTGTTTCTAGTGAAATGCTTGGAGAATCAGCTCATAGGTGAAACACAATTTAATTAGGCATTACTGTGAACAACAAGGAAACTTGTTTCTTGTTGGATATGAGGTCAAGGGACAAGGGGTGTATGTGTGTGATGGGGATTAGTACTTGTGTGGTGGTAGAGGGCTGCATAGCCTTGTGTTGGGTGAGATGCAAGCCCAGAGCTTTTTGTAGGAGTGGTGTGGCTGATCAACAGCAACAAACAATAATTTTGGTTGCTTACTTATGCATTTCACTGAACAACATAGAATCCCTTTCTGTGGATGTTTCTTGGAATATAATTATTTTTAAAAAGTCATTCTGCTACAGCAAAATAGGAGAGCTTATGTGGACAGGTTCAGTGTCAGCGTGTGTGTCAGAACTTGACCTGTGTTGATATTTGGGTTGACTTTGTATTTCTGTTTTGCTTTCATTCTTTAAACTCTGTCTTTGAATATGCAAGTTATTAGACATGCTTCATTTAGTTTGAAGCTAGGTCAAATAATATTCAAAGGATTGCTTGCCTAAGATCACACTGTAATGCATATCATTACTGCTTATTGGCAAATAATAGTAATATAATGCTAGAGGTAATAGTGTTGAAGATTACTTTTGCTTATTGCTTGAATCTAAGATTTGGGAGAGCTACAGAATGAGAGAGAAGGAACCTAAGGGATTGTTTAAATTTTTTTCTACTTCAAGTCTCAAATGAGAAATCCAGTACGTAAGCTTGGTCTACAGTAGTATAAAAATACTCTCAAGGTTTATTTTAACTTGTATTTGTGAGCTTTACTGAAAAAGGAGGATAGACCTCAAGGGTCTGATCCTGTGGAGTGTCTTTCAGCTACAAGAAAGATTCTCTATTTTGAGTGAAAATTTACCTGGGAAATTATGGCTCTTGTACTCTGTAGGCTGTATTTGCAAATGTGCCAGTGTTGTCTTTTTTATTTGTTGAACATAAACCTTACTCTGTGTTCATTTGAGTAGATAATCCATAGCTACACGTATATTTTTTCTTTAGAGGAACAAAGTCATGTGATAAATTACAGACCTTAGGTATGAAGTAAATAATCACTTCTAGTTCAATGGAACAGGAAAAAGATAATTTGACATACAAGAAAATGAAAACATTATGAAAATATAGAAGGACCAATGTGTGCAATAAGCTCTTTACAATTTGTATTCACTATATGGGAATTTACTCCACATCTAGTGGCATGCTGTTAGACTTTGTGTGGGTCAGAATTCTGCATTTCAGAAGCAGGAAATGATAACTGTAGATGTGTCATAATAATTTTCAGGTGACTTGTAAATAGGATAGCTGTACATGTGTCCAGTGGGATCAATGTCAAAGACTGGAGATGGGTTTATTTATAATGAGAGGTTGTGTATTTTAACAACTCTGATCTCAGTCCTAACCCCTTACATATTGTAGGACTAGTTTGAGAGAACACTAGTGAATTTGAAGCCTGGACAGACTTCAGACCTTTCACAGAATTCCTGACCTCACAGATTACTGATAAGGGTTTTAACATGTAAAGCCTGAGAGATTATTCCTCCCTTTTACTGTATAATGATGCCATATTATAGGACGTTTGAATTCTTAAGTATAAATGCAAAGGGTGGGCCTTTTTAAAGCAATCAATACTTTCCTTTTTAGAGGAATGACTTGAATATGAAAACATTTTTTTCCTCATTGCCATCAGTACTTTAGTGGCTATAAGACCAGCTTCAACTGCCCTTATAAAGCATGTTAGCCACAGCTGATCATGAAAGTTAAACCCTGCTTGCATATGTTATGACCTTTGTGACTTAACAGCCTCATCTGAACAGGATAATTCCAGACTGAATCCCTTTCCTTCATTACTCTGATGCATTTACTTGTTAAAAATGTATGTTACAGGAAACCATGCCACTGAACTAGAAATGCAATTGCAATTATAGGGAGACTTGAAGAAAAATATATAAAAATTGAAGTGTTTTACATGACCTTAACAGGAAGCAGTCTACACTTTTCTACAGAACAATCATGATTGTGTCATGCAGGACTCCACCTTTTAACTCTTCTGTTCTGAGCATGAATCCTGGGTGAAGGACAATAAGTAGAGAAATGAGTTATTTGTGGGAAGAATGTAGGCATTTACTATTTACATAGGAGGGCTAGGGCTTCTGCAGTTTTCCAAGTATTTATTTCAAATTCTCCTCAGGATGCACCTGGAATTTTTGGCTTCAGTCTTCAAAGATAATGCAGATGTATTCACAGGTATGATTCACAGGATGATTCACAGGTATGTGAATCAGGACTTAAGGCTTCAGTCCTGAAATATCCTGCTTTTACTGGAACTTCATATTGCAGAAAATTTTTGGACCCAGATAATCTTTAAAATTAGAGTATCAGGAGGAAATTTGAGATTTTCCCATTGTCCTTATTATTTTTTTCTTTAAAGGTAAACCCTAGGGCACAGTGAAAATGTTTGCTTCCAGTTTTCTAAGCATACTGGAGATATGTGTGCCATCTCTGTAACCACAACTGGCAAATTCATAGAAAGCAATAGATTAATACTTGCTTGCATAGTAAGAAAAAGAGTTACTAAACTTATTTGAAATAAAACAGAAATGTTTTTTATTTTCCAAGTGTTCATAGATCTGACTAGTTTTAGCCATGTGAACATGGCTTTATATCTCTGACAAAAAAGAGAAGGAATTTTTCTTTAACTTTGATCTCTTCTAAAAATTTGTGTTAAAATCTGTCCACAGATGTCATTTGAGACATTGATTTACATAGATTTTGGATTTTCACTGGTTTTGATTTAAATGAGGCCATTACCTTTTGTTTTCCCTGCCACTTGTATTATTTGTATGAGTAGGATGAAGAGGGTTGTTCTGTAAACTGAAGAAAATTATTGAGGGGATCTGTTACTCTGTTTTAATGAGCACTTGATTTTTCATGGAAGGTTTGCCAAACAGCATTGTCAAAAATCTTTATTTTTGAGAATATTTACTTCTAAAGCATTAGTGGCATTGTGAGAATAGGTACAAGATGACTAAAAATCTCTTGAAAAATGATGTTTGTGTCACTTACTTTCAATTAAAAATAAGAACTTGGAGAATAATTAAAAGCCAGAAAAGCTTATTCTAAGCTAGATCAAACCTAGATGAAAACATGAAAAGAAACCCCGAATATGACTGCATTTTAAAGTATATTTGCTCTGTACAAGTACCTTGTTTAGTGAGCTCTAGCTTTTCCAATTATTGAATCAATTTTAACATGTACACACAGAAATGTGTTGTCAGAGCATATATGTATAAAAAGAGTCTGATATTTATGTCTTACCTGTTGAGAACAGTTTAAAAGGAGCTGTAGCATCACTATCTCTACACGTATTTCCCTGACATTACAGGTAATTCATCTTGGTACTTATACTGTGAGGAGCCTGCTTTAATAGTGCTTCTAGTGCACTTGAAATGGCAAGGCTGGCATGTGTTCTGAACACTCACCAATCCTGCCTAGTGGATGAGTGGCCCCTCTCTAAAATAGCAGTGCTTGCTCTTCCACAATATTGTGGGTAATGTTCTTTCTAGACTACTAGTTATTTGTTTCACCCTGAAAATAAAGGGCTGGGATGCTTCTGTCTTAAAAACCTTGAAAATGCAACTCGTTCCTGTGAAGAATGTCTTTGATAGCAATCTCTGCAGTGAACTAATTGTGTTCCAGTGTCTATCATTATTTGAGAGTGCTTCCAGGATCTGTCCTCTTAGAAGAATGAGTCTCATCCCAGCTAGGTTTTAGTACCTAGTTATTACAGCTCCAGATAGAAACATAACATTAAACATCTCTTAGCTTTAGGACTTCCATATAACCATCCTGGGTACTGAATAGTTAATTTTGCTACAGTTCTCAATTGGGCAATATAAATCCTCCAATGTGTCAGGATCTGTGCCATCAGTAATCACAGCACAAGTATTTAGTATGTACTATGTGTACTCCAGTGATGGAGTTAGAAGTCAGAATTTCTTTGCTCTTTTTTTTTCTTTTTTCCAGTTGGTATTAATTGAAGTCCTTTGTGACACTGCAGCTGTGGTTGTCATAGAAAGCAGTCCTTTTCCCTGGAGCAGAAGTCAGAGAATACATTCAGTCTGAGAACTACTGTGAGTGTCTAGATTTGAAAGGGAGAGTGCTGGTAATGGGTTGTAGTTCAGATCATCAGTGTGCTTTTGAAGTTAACCTCCTGATGGTCCCCACTTACTGAAATTTGTCTCACATTATGGAGCTTCTCATACTTGCTGAACCACATTCCTTTGAGAACTCAAAAATAGAAGATTTGCTCCAAGAATACCTTGATATCCTTCTCCTTCTTGTGAATATTCAATGCATGACACCAGATTTGACCCAATAATAAGTGCAAAATTCCTGAAATGCATACAGTGCATTTCCTGGCTCTTCAGAAGCAACCACTCCATACATTCAGCAGGAAAAGACCAATCCTGCTAGAATAGAGGGCACAGCAGATGATTTTTTCCCATTTTATCCAGATGACCTGAGAGTTTTCCCTCACAAGCACTCATTTTATCTAGAGATATAGAGAAACCAGGCTGCTATTGTTGTTAAAATAAATTAGTTTTACAGAATGAAAGCCATCAGTGCAGTCAAGATTTGAATTAGATATTGGGTTAAACTGCTATATTGAGAAGATAGAGCAGCACTGGAACAGAATCCTTCCACCCTGTAGGATTTCCAGGTCTTGGTTAGAGATTGTTGTGCATCTGAAGCTAGCACTCATCCTGCTTTGAGCAGGTGTTTGTCACAGTTTTGACACTGGGTTGATATACAAGTTTGGGGACTGAAGGGGAACATGAAAACCTGTAGTAGTTCCAGCTAGGCTGACCAGGTTAGAAGGAAGCTAATCAGTTATTCCACTTATAAAACCAGTCTTCTGCAATTTTAGCTTTATGCATATGTTATAGCTATAATTGCATATTTGATTGCAGAGAAAATATTTTTGGTTTCTACAGTTAACAGTGGGGGGGGGGGGTTATGCAAGGAAAACCAA
>VZRZ01004629.1:622300-633154 GCA_013398175.1 Climacteris rufus | reverse complement strand
CTGGGGAGGGGGGAGGAGGCGCGGCCGCTCACCGCAGTGCTGCCGCCGCAGGGAGGGGGCTGGCGGCTGTGCGGGCTTGGACGTTTCTCTCTCTTCTTCTTTCCTCTTCTCTCTTTCTCTCTCTCTCTCTCTCTCTCTCTCTCTCTCTCTTTCTTTCTCTCTCTGTTTCTTTCTCTATTTCTCTTTCACTTATTGTTAAATAAAATACATAAATTCTTTTTGGCACCAACATTTGATCTCCTTTGGTCTTAGTCTCGCGTCTTGGAATTATTTTCAAACCTTAAACATCTTCAGCTTTATGCGCAGAGAGTTCTCTTTCTTCCTCTGTGTTTAAAACTGGAGTGTAGCAAACACAAATCCAAAATATGCTAGTTACTGTGAAGAAAATTAACTATCGCAGCCAAAACCAGCACAGTATGTAACATGAAATCCAACAAGATATGTAGGTAAAAACACTGAGTTTGTGTAAGTTTTAACAGAGGTAATGTTCTTCCCCTTAAGAAGAAACATGCCTGAAAGTAAATTCAGCTATATAAAGTTTGACAACAGGGAGGTGAGACAGTTGACCTGTGTCACACACTTTCTAGAAAAAATGGAACTAGACAAGAAAAAGTGATTTTAGAATAAACACTAGCTTAAGTTCGAGTGGATGCCTAATCATGCTGTAGAACTGGGACTTGGGAAATTAAAAGAGTGAGAATGACTACCATTAAGAAACCCAGGCACAGCTGTAGAGAGGTCTGGCCTGGATTTTGCAATTGATAAGAAGACAAGGAATATGAAGATTTGGGATATTTAGGAGGTTGGGAGGGATGCAGGTTTATGTAAAATTTTAGAAATCCTTAGAAGAAGGGAGCCAGGGAGGAATAAAGAAGGAAGGAGTAGATAGGAGCATGGCATTAAAAGGGCTGGTAATATATTAACAGTTTCTGGTCCCTAGACTCGTCTGACCTGTGCTGGTCACTGCAGTCTGTCCTGTTTTATGAAATCCTTTCTGTTCTCTGGGCAATACCACTCTGCCCTTTCAGGGGCTGTAATGACTGACTACAAGCTCTGGGAGGATGAACGCAAGTGGATTTGGAGTCAGCAGGTAAAACAGACTGGGATGAGTGTGCACCTGGGCTTGTCCTGCTCAACCAAAGCAAGTGGAGGCCCCAGTGTCAGTCCCCAGTGTGGAACTACAGGATGTAAGATCTGTGTGGCAGCTACTGGAGGGCTGGGGTGTTCATGGTTTTATTGTGTCCTGGTGTGCCTGGAGGTTTTTGTGTGTGTAGTTTGCTAGCAACAGAGAGGTTGGAGTAGGAGGTCCTGAGTTGGGGTAGGTGTATCTTGAGTGACTTGTGACTGTGAGATGCTTTTGTCTATTCACTAGCAAATATCAAGCTGGGATAGGTGACAGGTGGAGACTGGTGGAAGTCAGCATACAGGCGTGGGTGTTGAATGGGAAGAGACTTCCTGCTGATGTTCAGGGGGTCTGAGAGTGTGCTCATGGATCTAGGGAGTGTGGCAGTATGTGCTTTCCCGAGATGAACTTCACCCCTAACCAGCTGGAAAGGAGGAATGGGATTTGGCCATCTATCCTGTGTTTATGAGTCCTGGCAACATTATATGTGGATGTTGTTAAAAAGGGCGTGTCCAGCCTGCAGCATTCAATAGTTGGTTGCATTGCTTGCTGTCCTGTGTGTGTGCCTGATCTCACACTTAGCATCACTGTTGCCTGAATTTGCAAATCAGAAAGCAGCAGCTGCACCCATTGGCATGGGAGGGAAAAACTGATCCCTGTGTCTACAGGCATGCTGCGCTGGGCTGCAGTGGCTGGAATGAAGCAATCACAGAGACAGTACCATTAAACATCCCATAAAGGACACCTGAGCTAACGCTGGCTCCAGGGGCCTGCTTGAGGCCACTCAGCGTTATTCTGGGAGTGACCCTGGTTTGCTGGGGGCTGCCGCTTGCGGTGTCCCCAAACACAGGGTGTCCTCCGGCAGCTCTTTTAGTGCTGGCTCCTCTGTGCAAGAGAGAGCCCCAGGCTGATGGTGTGGGCGCAGGCAAGGACAAAGACCTGCAAGAAGGGCCCTGGTGTGATTTCCAGCTCTTTTATTTCCCAGGAGAAGCAGCAGGGAAGGCAGAAGAAGGTCCGGGGTCCAGGAGAGGTGGCGCAGGGATCCGGGAGAGCTGAAGGCTTCAGTAACCAGGAGCCCGGACTGAAGGGGAGCAGGGGATTTATAGGGATACAAGCAGGGGAAAGTAACCAATTGGGGTACAGGGATTAGCATGTAATCAACAGAGAACTGAACTGCAATGAAGTTTCTAGAACATAGCCTTATACAGAACATGAAGTAATGTAGCAACTAACCAATGAACTGAAACATGTAAATGAAGGTGCAAGGGACGCTGGGGGTGAACCAAAAAGCTCACCCTGAGCAAGGAGTGTGACTCAGACAGTGGCAACCTCAGGCTGTGCCCACCAGTCCTGAGCCTGTGGGGCTGTGGCTTTTGCCACATACGCCGCCACACTGAGCAACGCCTTACTTCCAGTCACCAACTGGAAAAGAAAAAAAGAAAAACCAAAACAAGTTGTAGTTGTAACTAACAATTTAACTTTTTTGGTATTTTAATACTGCTAAGAAAAAATGGTTTAAGGTGTCTTTACAGATGAATTAACTAAGACTTTGCAATCAGATTTGTTTCCAGTTTTTCTGTAAGGAGTTATGTAAAGACAATTGAAATATAGGTAAATGAATCAAGACAAACTTTTGCTTAAAATTCAGGGGAGTCTTTGCTGTGGTTGAGAACTATTTATGATACAATAAGACCCAACGTAGCTGGTGGAACAGTCTCAGATACACTAGCAGCACCCATTGAAGGTAAATAGGAGTAAAGTTCAAAATTAAATATGAATGAAGAGTAAAAGATTGTTAAAAACAGGCTACTTAATTGTCCAGTGATAGCATCAAAGGTACCAAGTTGAAAGAATCTCAGTTTCCACCTGTTTTAAAGCAGGAGAGGGAGAGGGAAGAAAATTCCTTGGCTATGGAATTTAAGAAAAGTTAAATTAATAGGGATTTTTGTGGGCTTTCATTAAAGAAAATAAGTCTCTTAAAAATTCCAACAGCTGCTTAAAGAAAACTAAAAATATTCAGGTTTTACAGTATTTTCTCAGCACTAGTTTCATGGTCTTTAGTGTACATTGAGTACAATCCGTTTTCAATCTGTTACTAATGGAAAATTAATTTATTCTTTCCATACCAGTAACTTCTAACATTCTTCAGTTCTGCTGCATCACTCTATATTCCTTGTCAGCAACTAATAATTTTTTCATGATGCACCTTGGGAGCTGGACCTCCGGATTAAACAAACTACAGCAGCTGTTATGAGCAGAGTGGCTACTGCAGCTTGAGTGCCCTTGCACGGATGACACCTCTGAGCAGCAAGGCACTGGTGACAGGAAAACAGAAGCTTCTCTCAGAATGAACTTGGTGGATACTAGACTAGAGTTTGAAACTAATAGTTGAAAAGGGAGATGGGTCAAGAGATTTGAAGTGGTTTTTTTAAGTGACAGGGGTGTTCCTTTTCAAAATTGACCAGCATGTATACATGCCTGTATAAAGATGTTTGGATACCAGAGGGAGGAGTGTATGTTGCTGCTATTCACATAATTAATTCACATGTATTCTTTAATGTGAAAGGGGAAGAAATGGACAAAGGTAAACACTGTGAAAAGCTGAAGGGAGTCCTTTGTTCACTTCATTCATTCATTCATTCATTCATTCATGCATTTATATGAAGGTGCTGAAGGGTTTCCTTGTGAGATCTTCGAATTAGTATGTATTATAAAGATCATAATTCTGTGGGTTGTTTGTGACCTATTTGCTTCTAAAATTTTGTGTTCCAGGACAGCAAACTGATTACTGTGATTTTTTTTCCACACAGACTTGGACAACCAGCATATCTTTGTTTTAGTACTTTTTACTTACTGCATCAGTTAGTTGTAGGTGATTCATCTTTATTCCTGAAAACCTTAACAGAATCATCTTTGTGTGAAAGAATCTCAAAATTTTTCAGACTGAAAATATACATAATTATTGCTAGCAAGTTTCTTATCTGCCACCCACTATCAGTCCTAATGCAGTATTTTGTTAGAACTTCCAAAAGCTGCTGCAGAAGCTGTCATAGAAGATGAATTATCTTGAATGTAAGAATTAGCAATTTTTCCCTTCTTCCTGTTGCCAGACAGCAGCTTGGGCTAGAGAAGCAAACTCCTACTGAACTGCTCTTGGGTTGGTACTCAAGTGGCATTTTACAAGCTCTTTGGCTTCGTTTGTGAAGCAATACATAAAACTTTAGTTTAAAAACAGAAGGGTGAAATCTCAGTACTATATTGGCAAAAGGCTGACTGATGTCAGCAGAGAATATTGTTCATCTAGAAGTACCAAAGTATCTCTTTGTATTTATATTTTGTGAAAAAATGTTGTCCCCTGTTTTGTGTCTGATTTTGTTTTCTCACATGCAGCACAAATGAAACTATGTTCACTGTGACCCAGAAGTTTCATCTTCAGTGACTGCTTTTCAAAGGATAGACCCATTCTACTTCTTCATAGCTTTTCTTTATTTGGTTCTATATGTACAGTTTACTCACTTTATAAAAACCTTATATACGATAAGTCTCTCTTAGGGTGCTTTTTTATTGTTATGTGTACCTTCCCTCTGATTTCTGCTGCTTAATGATTTTATGATTGTCTGCGTTTTGTGAATTTTATATACAAGACCTATGTAACAATTTTTTATCATTATATAGTAGGCTTCATGAATGGTGAAAATAATAAAAGCAGGCTCCTTGATGGTTTTATTTTACTTTTTTTTTGAGATCAGACTATTAGTTTTTCATCAGTCAGGGTGTTTTGATATCATATAGTAATTAAATAAAATCAAATTACTTTGTGGCACTAAGTCAAACACTAGGCCTGTATATATGTTTTGACAATAAAGCTGCATTTGGTTACCTAGGCATGCACTTGGGCTATGACATATCAATATAGACTCATTTAATGAAGACTTACAACACGGAATACTTTCCTACTTGGTCAATTTTCAAGCTGACTAATATTATTTAGGGTTCCAATAAACTAAATTCAGTTCTTTGATGGAAACAAATTTGGCTTGTTATTTGAACTGTTCTGCTTCTGAAATGTCTCAGAGTTTTTAGATTTATCCAAAACATAGGTTGGTAAGGTGTCCTCAGTTAGGTGTCTTTTTAGGACACTTAAAACCTGCATATATAATGCATTTCATCTCATTAATGAAATTAAGGAATTCCAGTGCCTTATGCTTATTGTATTAGTTCAGATGGTGACACAGACTTGAAGAATTTAATCCCAGAACAACTTAATTTTATGTAACGTGTTCCTCTGCCTCCAAGCATGAATGTCTTTTCCTGATAAATATTTATCAAGCCTTTTCTTAAGACCTTTAAATAGACAGATTACATGACCTCTCCAGGCAATCTATTCTAGTGCTTCACTCTCTTTACCCCAAAGTTTTTCTTAATTTTTACCTTGAATCTTTTATGCTGTAATGTGAACCCATTCTTTCATATCCATCATAGATAAGGAAAACAGATTAGTCCCTCCTTTGCAGAAGCCATTTTTTTCTTTTTTATTTAAACCATGTTTGTATTGTCCCTTCTCCCCTTAAGGCAAATTAGATTAATTCAATAACTTCAATTGGCTATGCTTTTGTTGACCTCTGATCAGTCATTTGCTTCTCTTCATGACTTCTCTGGTTACTGCACATTCTCATTGAAGTTCAGCACCCAAATCTGGATTGGAGATTCCAGATGAGTATAAGACTTTCCTTGGTCTTATGACCCTTTCTGCACAATTTTCGTCAGCAAGTACAACTCTACACTTGAGGGATCTCAAGAAGCAGAACTAACAGCGTAACTTACTTAGAAGTCCTTTCCTACCCCATTCCCATTCTGTTAATTGGAATAGACAGTTTATCAAAACTAGTTTTTCCATTGATGCAACAAGCCTAGTTAGATGTTTCTGTTTCCTCTAGGTCAGCCTTTGATGGTGGTGATTCAGGAGCTAACAGAAAAGGTTTTTTTCAATGACTTTTACCTTATTCTAATGGAGCAATTCCTTGCCTTGTTCTTTCCTAAACTGTACCTACATGCTTATGCTCCATTTGTGTATGTGCCCTAACCCACTTTTCCCATTTCTTGTATGTTTTCATCTCATGTTTCAAGTCAATGCAGAACTTCTTATTAGCCATATTGATCTTTTGGTATGTTTCTCACCTTCCTTGAGAGAATGATTTACTTGAAATACCTACTTGAAGACAGGAAATGTTTATGCTGTTGTTTCTCCTTTGATTTGTGAGGGTTATTAACTCTTCTGTTTGCATATAGATTTAACTGAAATTACTTCTTCCTGTGACATTTTGCTCAGCCACTTCAACCTTGTTGTTCAGAATTACAGCTAAAAGCCATCTCTGATTTCTACATCAAGAAGCATTCACATAGCACTCCAGGAATATGGTGCACATCTTACCTGCCATAGCTAGTCAAATAGGCTTCTTCTATAATTGATGACGATTGATGGGCCTTTGTAGAATATGATGATAATTTGAAGATAGGGAATGAAATATTCTCTGAAAAAAAGATTTTTTTTTTGTATTCTCTATAGATACAATGTTTAGATGACCGGATTAGTTTTTGATTAATAGTATTTTAATTTGCTATGGCTCAGTGAGCTGAATAATGCTCTCTACTTTTTTTAATGTACTCTTTTTGAGCAGATGTTTGGGTGATTGAAATTGTACATTATGACTAAACCTGACATTCTGAAAAATACTGCCACTGATTTTCATCAAGCCTTATCTTCTTGATGCTCATGGTTTACCTTGAGCTCTGGGCATGATGGTACCTAGTACTGCAGCTCAAGGCAGTGCCTATCTTCATCTTTTCAGGAGTTGATTGTTTAGTTGATAAATGGATTGTCAACTGTTAGCTCAGCATTTACTTTTGTTTCTCTGGATAGGAAAATATAAATTAAATAAGCCAATAAAAAAATCAACAGAACTACCAAGGTGCAGACCAGAATAATGAGGCATGAATGTTTCAGGGAACAATTTTTTAGCTTACATCCTAATGGACAAACTAAAGCCTTCATTTGTTTCAGGAAAAAATATGGAAGGTTTTTTTCATTTTTTTTCTTACAAGAATTGTGGAGTTTCAGAGCCATTTTGTCCAAGCCTCAGAATACCAAGGTAATTTGCTATAGTGATTCTTATTTTGGCTACTCATAGTAAAATAAAAATATTTTATATCCTAAACAAGTTGGGAATGGTAATTTCTACCATCGACTGCTTCACCATCCAAACTGTTTGTCAAATGTGCTGTCACAATAGCTTCTTTGGGTAATAATTTGAAGAATCAATAGTCTTCTCTCTTTTTTTATGAAACCTCGCAACTTTACCATCGATTGCTTTTCTTCCAACACTGCACCTGCTGCCTTTGCAGTTTCTGATTAATTTTCTAGCATCTCAGCTCATTCATGTATTTCAATATAACAGTGACATGGGCTTCTGAGAATATACCGGCTGTTTCTTTCCTGCTTGGGTACTGTAACTTAAGTTGGCAAAATGGACCACATTTTATATACATAGTATTTTGTCGTTTAGATTAAAAAATGACGGATAGATAAAGGTATAATTCTTTCCTGCATACAACCCTAGGATGTTGTGGTGAAAGAAAATAGTAGAGAAACAGTAATATTTGATTTAATAGCTAGATAAATAATTTTTGGATTGTAGTTAAGCAACAGAACTCAGCTGTGGTGTCCAGGAGAATGTCTTCTACTTGATCTGTTGTGCAGTACCTATAGTAATTAACAGTGAATATTGCAGACTATAGCAGTTACTGTTACAGATAACAATAAAGAGAATGTTTGCTATGGCCATCACTGGAATGATCTAATTGCATTTCCCTTTTGTGTCTCTTTCCAAAGGAAAGGTTTGAAGTTAATGGCAAGTTTAAAGCTTGCTGTGCATTTGCAATTAGAGTGCAATTTTGTGTTGTAAAGGGCATGTTCATTTATAACTAGAAAAGTTTAAAAAATGAAGGTTGGATATTGTGGACATTCACAGGAATGATATTTTGCAGATGGCTATATAAATTTGAGAAGAAGTGTTCTGGATGGCTTTAAAGTTACATTTTATCTATGGCTAAGTATACTCCAGTAATTAGCTATTGAACTGCAATGATAATTTGTCATTTTAGAAGTGTCTTAGTTACGGTTGAAAAATCCAGCCCCATTCTGGGTACAATTTTCCAGAGAAGTTGTTGTGGCCCCATTCCTTGGAAACGTTCAAGGCCAGGTTGGATGGTACTTTGAGCAACCTGCTCTACTGGAAGGTGCACCTGCCCTTGGCATATTGGAAACAGATGATCTTTAATGTCCCTTCCAATTCTAGCCATTCTATAATTCTAACATTCAGTTTTCTCTAACATTTTCTCTTGTCACTCTCAGTTCCTGGAATGAACCATCTTAGACTAAGACTATTTTAGTGCCAGGGAAATGTTGAATGTGTATTCATAATCACTCTTCTCTTCTGTAAAAAACTGCAAGTCTTATTGTCCAACACTTTTCTGTGTACTAATGCTTAAACTTTTTATAGAACTTTTATTGCTTTTTGTCTTTTTCCCTGCTGTCCATGTATTTAGGCTATGGGCTGTAAAAAGCTCTAAATATCCTTCTAAAGTGTGCATGTTGAGCTGGTAGTGATATCCAGTAGTTGGGGGTGAGGGCTGATCTTACATAGGTATAGAAATTATATTACTCTAAATGCTATTCAAATACCAGCTCACTGCATCTTAGCAATTTCACCTTTTGTTTTGTGTATACCAAAGCTATGAGTAACTATTAATTGACCTTTCCAAGGTAAATATTCTATTTGTTTACTATGCAGCACTTGAGGAAAAGGGCATCCATCATTGCTGCTAGGATGACAGACCTAATTGTCTCCCTTGGAAAATAGACAGCATAGCACACCTTCAATGTTTGTCCTGATAGACTGCAGGAAACATATGAGCATATTTTTATAATCTACAAATTCATGGTGTTAAAAAAATAATTAATAAGAATATATAAATAACAAATTAATTTAAGCACAGTTTTCTGTGTATCAATTTAATTTGCTGAAATTAAGCCTGAAGTTAGGCAGAACATGAATGTATTTTTTGTGTATTTACATATACTTATGATTGAATCCACTGGAAACCTGAATGTCTTGCTACCCTAAAATGTTGCATACTCTCATGAAATGTGCAAGCAGTCAGACAGAAACCAGAAATATATCTGTATTCTATTTCCACAGTAGCCCAGCACAGGCTATATCAAACAGCTCCCCCTAAATATATTGGCATTTCCAATTCTTTCTAATCAGAGAAAAAACTTCTAACGTTTTATTTTCACTTGTGTTAGAATGGGGAAAAAAATGCATTGAGTTGGTTTAACTTACTGATGTTGTTTTCCTCTCTTAGGAGAGAGGTTTACTCTTTTAAGAGTTGGCAAGTATGTATTGACAGCTGCAGCTTTAAAAACTTGCAGAAAAGAAGGTCTCTGGTTAAAATGGATCATTAAAAATCTTTGCTTATCTCTTCAGGAAGATGTATCTCTTACCTGGATCATGCAGGAACCTTTAATGGCATTTAGAGAATAATGCAATCATCAGCACCATTAACATGAGTTCACAAAAGGAAAATTCTGTTTAATTAAATTGGTATCTATGATAAGGGTGACCTCATTTCTCTCTACAGGTTCCTGAAAAAGGGACATGGAGAGGCAAGTGCTGGGCTTTTCGTCCTAGTACCCAGTGATAGGATGAATGGGCATGGCATAAATCTGAGAAAGATCTAAGTGGAGAAGATTTCTGAAGGTACCTTGAACTCCAAGATTTTTCTATTTCAGGCTATATGCATGTACAGAAAACCTAAGTGACATTGATTTTTGTACATATATTTTGTGTATTTGTAAAAACAATAGAAGGATCTGTGTAGAGTACCTTATGCTTTTTCATTAACTTGGAGGTATCTTCCAGTTCAGATCTGGTTCTTACTGATATTAATTACACCTCACTAATCTCAGTAGCTGAGTAGAGGTCAAGGTTTCAACCTGCATGCAAGACAAATTATTACTTTGAAGACAATAAGAATGCATATAGAGCACAGTTTCCTTTGCTGTGTAGATAAACAAAGTGCTGATGAAATCAAAAATTGAATTCCTGGGAGTTAGGTGGCAGTATTAGCTTACACTACACTTCTGATATGTTGTTCTTTAGTTCAGGTTTTCATAACACTCTTGGCACTTTTTTTTTTCTTCTCTCAGTGTTGTGTTAAGCGACATGACTAATCTGTCATGCAGTTTTCTTATTCCTTTCCCACAGGAGAAATGAGTGCAGTGGTGTGTCTTGTTTTAGTCTTTTTTTTTTTTTTTTGTTGGTTTTTTTCCCTTCCTACCTTCCTACCTCTCTTTGATTTGCAGTCTTAATTTTACCCTTTTTTAGGAACTTCTGGAAGTTGTCTGAGTCATGCTACTACTCTGCAGAGACTTTGAGCCATATTTGGAGATGAGCAACCTGGGATACCAGAGGGATTCTAAATCACTTGCAACTTACTCTCTCTGCCATCCCAATAGATCAGCTACACTTAGTAAAATTTCTGCAGATTGCTTTAAACAAAGTATTTATACTTAGGTTTGTTTGTCAACATGTACGTTCCATTCTCCAGCTCAGCTCATCCTCTCTTACATGATAGAATTACAGTGCTGAATGGTCTAAAAAAAGATAGAA
>VZRZ01004629.1:558485-621996 GCA_013398175.1 Climacteris rufus | reverse complement strand
AGAAAGAAAGAAAGAGAGAAAGAAAGAAAGAGAGAAAGAAAGAAAGAGAGAAAGAAAGAACTAAAGAAAGACTAGCTTTTAATTCCTCTTCATGGAAAGCTATTCCTGCTTAAACATTCTCTTTTAGCACTTTTTCTATGACAGTGGCTATAATGGTGACTGATTTATCTCTGTGTCTTTAAAAAAGCTTATTTTGTAACACTTTACTTCTCACTTCAAATTTGACCCTAAATACAGATGTGTGGAAACGGCTTCTCTTAACCATTTTAGATAGCTCATGACATTTCAAAAATAAACACACTTTAAATCTCAAATTGCTTGTTAAAAAGGATTCAATGAAGAAAAATGATTCCTAATTAAATCAAGTTAGACTAAACATTTACAGATGTTAAAATATGCACTGTTGATTTCTTTTACAGGTGCATACATAAAGATTGCTGAATAAACCACGACTCCATTTTGGGATAGGTAAAAGTATGGCTTTTTTGGGTTATGCTATTCTGAAAAAAATCCACAGAGTACATTAAATCATATTTCCAGTGATATGATTCATTTTCTTGAAGAACTATCTTCTAGAAGAGACCTTTCTCATTGAAGGCATAAGCATGGAGGCACTCAAAAGAAATGTGCATCAGTGGATGTGGATGTATATATATAAATATATGTGACAGACAGTCTGGGTCCATTTTAGTGGTTCCTATAGAGGGAGGGAGAGTCCAGTCAGAGCTGATGCAAAACTAATTTAAAGGAGAAGTGGTGGGAAGAGAACAGCAGATATACCTTCTGCCTACCTCACTAAGCTATTAAGGGAAGGCTAGAGTCAGTTTTACGCAGATCTGGATGCTTGTCAGTGTTGGATGGTACCAGAGGAGTTTCAAACTGTGGTCATTTTCAAAAATGTCTCATATTTCCTTCTACCAAACAGAATCTGTTCCCTCAGTTATTAAATACACTCTCATTCTGAGTAGTGTGACCACTTCTGCATGCAGACACATACAGGTGCTAGTATCAGCAAGTTCTGGGGACTGTGTTTGACAGCTGGTGACCAACATCATATATTTGCTGTTTCCACTTGGAATTTTTTCAAAAACAAACAAGCAAACCATTATGGAGGACCATATTTGTTTTTTCAGATTGACCATAAGACTTTTTCCTTCTGGCTGGCTGCATGCATGCAAGGTTCACACTCACTTTTTGGGGGAAGAAACACCAGAAAACTTTACCTTCTCATGGGAAATTCATTTTTTAACATATAGGCTGACTGCAGCATCTGGTTTATCCTCATTGCCACATATCAGTGTGAGAATGTTGGTTTCAAATGCTGCTGTCAACTTGTCACTTTTAGGTTAACCTTGTAAATCTCAGGAGAAGGAGCACACTGGATTTATAAAAAAGAATCTTTACTGTAGACTTTGAGTTACAAGTTCATTTGCAATTACAACATTCTTCTGATGTGCTGTTGTTTACTTTTGTTAGAGATATCTTCTGCTAATAAATTAGGACTTATTAGATGATTTAATACCTCATGGTGTTTCTGGTGAAGTACAGAGCCTTTTACATGTGTGTCACTCTTTAAATCTAAACCAATTTTGGACTTAATTTGGTTTGCTCTGTTGGACATTTAGCAGTCCCCTTGAGGTGGATCTGCTGGGGACTTGATTGTAGTTTTTACATCATATCTACTACCCCTAAGCTTTGTGCTAATTAACAGACTGTGAAAGCAAAGAACCTTATGGACTACAGGGACTGCACTCCCCCTTCAACTACAGAAAGTTTGTTATATCCCAAAAGTTATTGACTCCCAGGTAGAAAGATTTGCAGGGGAATAAAAATAAACAAGAAAACCCAAGTAAACAGAATGACACCCAAATGAAACAAAACCGTCTTGAACGTATGGCATATGGAAATCATCATTAAATATCCATACATATTTGGTCTATAGGTCTCAAGCTCTTGATAAGAGTTTACTTTACTTAATTTTGCTATGTAGCAGGAAAGCTCCCCTAGGGAGTCTTACTACTTTCCTCCTTCTTTAGTTGACTGTGGATGAATGAAGGCTTAAACCTTCGTTTAGTTTCTAGGCAGAGGCTTGCAGTGAAGAGGAGAGCATAAACTTTCTAAATCTAGCCAAACCTTTAAGAGGTAGATCTGCCAGGAGTCTTGGAATTTTAATGTTCAGAATAATTTTCCCCTTAGAGTAATGCCTTAGTATACATGTTGCTGTTCACTGTTGTTGGACATTCATCCAAAAAAAAAAAGTTGTTTGTGTGACTCAAAAATGCCTGAGTGCTGTTCATATATTGAATTTTTATCATCAATAAAAATAACATAGTGAGAAGAACTTACTGATGAAATGGAGCTTGTATATTGAAATCAAAGTAAAATGAATAGGGTGTTAAGGAATGTTCCTCCTATTTTGTATCTGTGTGTCAAAATTTTAGAGATTTTATTTCTTCATTAGCTAGAGGTGAGAAATAGTTCTGCAATAGTTTTACAAAAATAAATTCATAAAATATATTTAAGGAATAATGATAAACTGAACAAAATCTAAGGGTATGAAATTGATCAAGGGCATCCTGCAGCTCTACACTGATATAAAAATTACTTGCATTACTTCGTCTTTGACTTAATGCAGAATTTCAGGTCCTTCTACTTTCTCATGTGTCTTTTAGGTATCATGGTTGTAATGTAGACAAAATAGTAGATAAAATTACCTCCAAGTATCTTTTCAGGACAAATCAGTATTCCGTAACTTGGGAGTTCCTAACTGACATTTTAGTGATAGCTTCAAACTATCTAGGGCTTGATCTGCTAGCAGTTACATGTCTGCAATATTCAATCATGTAGTCAAAGGATGGTCTTACAGCCTCAATTTAGATTTCAGTAGTCTTACGATTGGTGTCTTTTCAAAATTTCTCTTTCTGACCATGAACCAGCAAAAAATTGAATTCTAGAACAGCCTCTACTCACACGCAAAGAAACTTAGTACAGATATAGAATGGCTTGCTGAAGCCAGCCATTTTAGGTTTATATTAAAATAAGACTAAATAAGCATCATATCAGACACTGAACTTAAAGGCATGTTTTTCAGAAGTTGACTGTAATGGTGAGAGAAGAGAAGAATGAAATATGTGACAAGCAATGATTTTAATTTTGGGGACTGTTGAAATAGTTTTGATAATTCTTTAAAGTTTATTTATGTGCTTGTTTTCATTTTTTTTTAAACTTTATCACAACTATGTTCAACAGGTTTATGTTCTTTGAATGTTTGTTTGTTTGGTTGTTCTATTTTGTTTCAGAAGAATGACTAGCCTTTTTAGTATTTTAGCACTGTATTCAGAACCTGGACCAAGTATTTAGCATTGGTGAAGAGCAAGGATTACAACCTATCTTGAATGAAGAGCAGAGTATAAAGCACTCTTGAACTCACAGCTTTTATCCTTGCTTTTTTAGCACTTTGGGGGCACCGGCAATAAATGTATGTTTCATTTAGACCGACTTCAAATGAAGGAAGAAAACATCTTAGAAAGAGTTATGGGGAGCCCTTCAAAGTACATCTGTTCTGACTAGGGACAAGCTTTTCTTCTTGCACATATCAGTTTTGGTTAGTTGTTTGAGTTTTTGTCATTGTTTGTAGGGGATAAGTTATGTTAATTTATATATTTACCTTAATAAAATTACATCATCCAGATGTTGATGTCTAATAGCAGGCATAAAAGTGACTTGGTTTGATGATCTCCATTTTGGTGGAACATGGCAACACTGATGCATTTGCAAAGTGCTCAATTGAGAACACAATGCACATATATATTTTTCAAACCTAATGTGCTACTATTCAGTCCACAGAAACGTTGATGGATATGCATGTGCTCATTTGGGATATAAAATCTTCATAAGATCATTGTGATTTAAGCTGGTTTCTGTTCCTAGGAAAGAGAGCATTAAGTATCTCCATTTTAGCTAATCAATATCATTTATTTATTCCTCAAAAGACAGGAAGTATCCACACATTGGTAGAGCTTGAATAATTTCTTATCCGTTCAGTCTCAACCCAAAAATTTTGCACATCAGGAATTCTCTTTGCAGCAATGAGCAGCACTATCCCTGATTAGTAGCACTAATGAAAGCAGGCATAAACCAGCCTTTTATATGCTTACTAATTAAAGGCAGATGGCCTTGAACCAGCTAGTCCTAATTTCAGGTTACTAATCTACATTTCATGCTGTTATTTTCAGTGACACAAAAATACAAGTGGAGAGAAAGAAAAACAAAAACCACTTTAGAAGTACATTATTGGTTTCAGACTTCTTGAGGAATTTCAAGACTACAGAAAAGTATTCATGCTTATTGAACCCAACAGGAGCTCTTCCACAACCTTCATTTGGCAGTGAATCAGGGTTACTCTTAATTTGAATGTATGACCACTTTGAAACAAGACTAGAAAAAGCATCGACCTTCTGCTTTTCAGGAATATGCAAAGGGCTAGGCTGGTTCTGAAGGATGTGCTGGGAAAGCAGTTGATTCACTGTGTTGAGAAGAAAAAAAAAAGGAAGTTGGAAGGTTGTGATATTCCATCAAAACTGCTATATTGGCTGGTATACAGAATGGTGAGGAAAAGGTTTACCTTCAAATACTGGTTATTTTTGACCACTGTATTACTTTTGGACTAATCTATTTAGAAAAAAGCAAAGCTCATATTAGGCAACTGTAATTCAGATGATTCTGACAGGAAGTATAAAGGATGATGACATATTATTTATGCTATATTAATGTCATAAAATTATCTTTGTCAGTTGCATGGGTAGAAAAAGAAAGACAATTAAAATATACAGTGAATCACAGAAATTTCAAGTGTTGAATCTATTTGGTAACAAGTTCCAGTAATGTTTTCTGTAACCATCTAAGTGTTTGGAAATTGTTTAGCTATGACAACTGTCACTGATCAGTATCTTAGTAGGGATAATTATAGTATCAATGATGGTCTCTTTCTGTGATTAGTATATTTTTCTTTATGTTCCTCAAGAAGTGGATGTTTATTTGTCAACAAGGTATTTTGAACAAAAGTAAGGAAATAAAATTTTAATAACAATTTAAATGTATGATTAGTAATGTAGCATTTTATCTTGGAAAAAATACACTATATTAATTGTAAGGCAACTGTGAACCAGTAAATGAAAAATTCCAGCCGTCTGAATTCCTCTGAAAATCTTTATTGAAATGAACTTGAACAGCCTATTCTGTCCCTCATCAGTTGTTTGGCCAGCCCAGGGTTCATAGTTTGTATGTATTTAAGTACCTGAACTTGCTACTAATGCCTGCTAATTCACTTATTTGGCAGGAATGAGCAAATTTCTGAGCTCTTCTCATAGGTGCAATATCCAGTCCTTTGCTTGATGTCCATACCAAGTAAAATATCTCCCACAGACGTAAGAAACTTAAAATACCATTGTTTTCATGGTAAATATTTTCTGAAGTAACTATGATATACTTAGAATAGAAGCCTGGCTCACTTGAAGACAAACCAAACCACTCCAAATCTTGGAAGGACTGGAGCATAAATGATTCATTTATCATAACCCTTGATGACGCTCTCCAAGTGAGTAACTACAGCAGCAATTATCTGGTAGCTGTGGAAAAATGCTTTCCATGCTAACCCACACCACACATAAGAGGACTGATAGAGTTAAACTCTGCTAAGTCAGAAGTAGTAGAGGTGAAAATGGCTTTGAACACAGCAGTTCTACAGGCTGTGAGTAGGGTATGAATCCCTGAAGTGTTAGAACTGAATCAAGGTTCAATAAATATGAACCTTCCTACTTAATGCTTCAGCTTTGGGCTTTCTTCAGAGCATGTCAGAAGTGACAGGGTAGAAAAACTGATTAATGCCTTCACCTATGACTCAAGTCAACAAATGTGAGGGGGTGATAATGGGGAAAGGTTTGCAAAAATGCTCTTAATGTTTCTCAAAATTCTTTTAACTTGCCTGGAGATTGTGGTTTATGCAAAAACTGAAGAGGCTGAGGGTTTTTTCTCTTTTAATAAATGGAAACTTATTATCCTATTTCAAGGAGGTGATGCACGAATATTATGCTACAAACTATGTGAAGGTTTACAAAAATATATTCCACACATGGATGTGAGTACTCCCAATTTGTCAAGCTTAATATCATCATAACATGATCTTGCCCATCTCCAAAGTGCATGGTTAGAAAGGACATGTATTATACTTATGCTGCTTATTTCAGAACTGTTGACCCTTTTAATTGGAAGCATCTATAAAGAATTGCTGCGAGATCTGATACCTATCTTGAAGTTTGGTAACATTAAGGCAGGGAAGGAGAGAACTATCTGTAGCGTTAGATGAAAGGGGAAGCACATAGGAAAAATTATCTTTTCTGGTATTTTAAAATCTTCCCTCCCACCCAACAACTACTGCTGTGCTTGTAAAAACAGCATAGTCTTGTTGCACTGTTTTGTTTTCCTTATCCCTCTTATCCATTGGAGGCTGTGACCCAGGTCTTTTTCTTACTGGGAGAAAGAGAAAGAGAAAGAGAGAGGGAGAGGGAGAGGGAGAGGGAAAAAGAAAAAAGAAAAAGAAAAAGAAAAAGAGAAAAAGAAAAAGAAAAAGAGAAAAAGAAAAAGAAAAAGAGAAAAAGAAAAAGAAAAAGAGAAAAAGAAAAAGAAAAAGAGAAAAAGAAAAAGAAAAAGAGAAAAAGAAAAAGAAAAAGAGAAAAAGAAAAAGAAAAAGAGAAAAAGAAAAAGAAAAAGAGAAAAAGAAAAAGAAAAAGAGAAAAAGAAAAAGAAAAAGAGAAAAAGAAAAAGAAAAAGAGAAAAAGAAAAAGAAAAAGAGAAAAAGAAAAAGAAAAAGAGAAAAAGAAAAAGAAAAAGAGAAAAAGAAAAAGAAAAAGAGAAAAAGAAAAAGAAAAAGAGAAAAAGAAAAAGAAAAAGAGAAAAAGAAAAAGAAAAAGAGAAAAAGAAAAAGAAAAAGAGAAAAAGAAAAAGAAAAAGAGAAAAAGAAAAAGAAAAAGAGAAAAAGAAAAAGAAAAAGAGAAAAAGAAAAAGAAAAAGTGGAGAGAAAGAGTATCACTACCCATGGATCCAGCAACAAGCCTTGTCTGTTGCAATTTCAATGTCCTTTTGTCAAAATGATGGTTGTAGTCTTGATCCATTGGGGCAGGATGGAATCCCATGAAACAAAGGGTTCACCAGGTTAATATGTGTTCAGGTTCAGGTGGGAATGCCCAGGTACCTCCTCCTGTGGGAGAGATCATGCATCGTCTCCTGGTGGAAGGCCCCAGAAATGAGTCTGGGGATTCTTCCATGGTTGCAGACGATAGCAGATGCCATCTGTCCCATAAATTGGGGGAATCTTTGTTTGACCAGTGATACATGTATGAGCAGTTGCTTCCTTTCCCACAGTTTGCCACAGCTGCATTAACCAGGATGTGCTAAGTCTCACTTCTGTCAGGCCTGGAACTTGCACCTTGATGTCACACATTCCTCCTTTCTGTGCTTATCTCAAGTTCCTGCTGTGGTGGCTCATCTTATGGCAAGCTCCTTCCATGGCCTTGACAATGTTCAAAGCAGGCAACAGTGCTCTTTAACTCCGTACACACCTCAGATGCAATACTGACATTACTCAGCTCCAAGGTATAACCACTCCTTGCTGAACATGCTATGTTGCCCTGATTTTTGCAGTCCTGGATGTTTTCATTTTCTGTAGCTAGTTTCTCACAGTTTTCTCTGTAAACATGGCCATGTTATTGTAACTGTATCTTATCATTAGATTCCTTTCTCATGGACACAGAACTCTGATGGACATTTCCTTTGACCACTGTAATTGAGGGAGGAAGAACTGATTTCCTCCAATGAATAGTGATTTCCAAATGTATATAAAAAATAAAGAAGGCGGGTCTTGCCCCCCTTCCTTCCTTCTCTCTGATCCTGGTAACAAGTGTCTCTGGCTCTTCCTTTTGTGTCGTTCCTGTGACATTGCTATATGACTAGAGTCACTGTAGTTCCACCTAAACATAAAAGTAATGTGAAACTAAGTTAAAAATTCAGAGATCAAGGCCACAAAGCTGCTGTGTTACTGTTTACTCGAGGTCCAGATCTCCAAACCGAGCAATCCTAATGGTGTTTCTTTTTCTTCCTTCACCACCAGTTCTTCTTTTCCTTCTCCTCAGAATGAGCCTTTCCTGCCCCTCAGAATGAGCCTTTCCTGCCTTCATATTTGTTCTCCAAGTCTTTGGAACCTCTCCTTTAATCCTTTCTTTCTTTAATGTATTTTTTCCATTTTTTGTTTTTAATGGAATTCTGGCACCCGACAGCAAACCTCCCTGACCTCAAACTTTTTGGCTCAAGCCTAAAACATTATTGGGATTTTACAGGTCCTGAGGCTATTTAATGCTGCAGCTGTGACAAAGACTTTGAGAGCAGCAGGGGAACAACAACAATTTGGATACTGATTAGGCAGACTGTGATGAACACACACTGGTGTCTGAAGCTGTCTGAAGTTAAGGAACATGTTGTTTTGTGATAGTGAGGGTTTTGTCTATGTGACAGAGTAAATGTATAATACTCTATAAGGTATGCATAGCCACAACAGAAATCTCAGCTTTGTCACCCTCCCATTGCAAGTGGGTAACAATGGCAGTACAGGCTGTCCTGGACAATGATGGAGCACTAAAAGATGAGAAAACTTGAACCTTTCCTCAGTGGCGCTGCTCTGTTGGGTTTATCCTTCACTTTTCTTCCCAGTTTCTGGGAATAGGGGGAAGGTAGGCAAGCTCTGAAAACCTCTAACACTGAATTGTCTGCACTGCACTAAACTGTCATGCGGTGTGTCACCACAGAGTGACACACTGCAGTAAAGCAGTGCTGACACACTGCAGAGAAGTAAAGTTTTAATTTTCAGAGTTTCTTCTGAAAGTGTAGGTTTGTAGACAAGATAACCAACAGTGTTGGGAGTTGTTCAGTAGCTTGAAAGGACAGATGAGCCATCAGTTCAACTCTATCCCTTTAGAGATGCTCAGGAAATAATGAGGAAATGGAGCAATCTCTTCTTCATGTGCCTCTGTGTCCCAAGCAGGGTAGGAGCACCTCTGCCAGGAACTCTGAAGCCTGTAGTCAAAAAACAAGCAGCCAGTGTGGAACATGACCTTCGTTCTCGAGGAAGGGCTTGTGGAACAATGAAAGAAGAGCTGCCTTTGGACTCAAACCAGGCTTACAGCAAGATTGAAAAGGTTGAGTTGGACAAAATTCTCCATTCAGGCCCCCCACCATCCAAACAGATTCTCCCAGTTATTTCTGTTCCTTTTTTCATGCCTGCATGACACTGGAGTTATTAAATGACTACTGCACGACTGCTAGGAAATGATTTATAGGAGGAGAGTGCTAGCAGTTTGTCATATGAAAGAAATCAGTACTTTTCACTTTTGTGTATAGGTGATTACTTTTGTATTATCTGTAAATACTCACAGAACATAGAATACTTTATTTAAACATAACATGGATAGCACACTTGTTATATGCTCACAGATATTTATTTACCATGGAGTAATGCATGTTTAGATTCCATGGTGTGTTCTGGGTGAATACTGCTGCTTGATGTTGCTCCCAGAATATCTGTGCTGGTTCTGACAACCTGGGGGACTGCTTGTCCTCTAAGTGCAGGCAAGCTCTATATTTCAATACACCTGTTTATTTATTTTCTACTGTTTCTAGAAAACCAGGAGACAAAGGGGATGCCTAGAAATTCACTCAGATGTGCAGATGTATTTGTAATGTCAAAGGCAATCTTAAACTGGAAATATTTTTTAAGCCAGTAAAACCCTTTAATAGACAAAATAGACTTCAAATGGCACTGTGGGTCTGGGAAGTACATGGCCTCATCAAAGTCATCTACCACATGCATCAAGTCAAGGGTGATGATGGGGATTTTGTTCAGAACTTTCTATATCTTTAG
This sequence comes from Climacteris rufus, assembly GCA_013398175.1. Classification (NCBI taxonomy): domain Eukaryota; kingdom Metazoa; phylum Chordata; class Aves; order Passeriformes; family Climacteridae; genus Climacteris; species Climacteris rufus. The sequence goes on along the minus strand of VZRZ01004629.1, from coordinate 612,029 downwards.
ATTTTTATTTCTTTGATATTTTTCTTTAAGGGCTTAACTGTATGTCTTAGGAATGCACGTGGTAAGTCTTTTTTGGTTTCCAACCCATGATGTTAGAAAATCAAAATTAATTTTCAAGTTGTAATGCAGAAAGGAGTAAGACTGGTGGAAGGAGAAGAAACTACTGTTCTTACTTCAAGTCTACTGGCATTCTGGTTTGTATCAGAAATAGTGTGGCCAGAAGGACCAGGACAGTGTTTGTCCTCCTGTCCATTGGAATGGACTTCCAGGGAGTCAACATGCCTGGAAATGTTCAAGAAATGACTGGATGTGGCACTTAGTGCCATGGTCTAGTTGACAAGGTGGTGTCAAAGGTTGGACTCAATGATCTCAGAGGTCCTTTCCAACCTAAATGATTCTGTGATTCTGTGAAAACAAAGGACAAGCTTGGTCTGTAGGGAACTTGGTGCAACATCTCACTAAGGCAATAGCAAAATCTTCTTGGGTTTATTAGACAGATTTATTGCTGTTTCACCCCAGGGATCCAAGCTTGAGTCTTAGGTAAGCTCATGTTCAGTGAGCAAACAACAACTCTGGACATAGGGGGACTCCTGTAATTGCCTATGTTGGCACAGCCGTCTGGTCCCCAGCTGGCAGACACTTGCATTCTGCCCCAGGGCATCACACTGTCATGAAGATTCAAAGGGCTTAAATTTAAATGCAGAAAATGAGTTGTGATAGAAATTAGAAGCTTGCCAGTTTATAACAGACACCTCCACTGTGCTCATTATTCAGGTTTGGGATCACTTGCATCCATGCATGCTGACAAGTTGCCCTGGCATGGGCTGGCTTTTTTAAAGTCTCTCCATTGCCAGCAGCTCTAAATCTTTATCTCACATAGGAACAGATGGAAATCATTCTCACATCTGAGCAGCAAAAATCTCAAAATGGACTGGGCACAGGGGCTGACATTTGGCTGACTATTTGTTGTTTTCTTTGCTAGTTGTTTTCCAAGGCAAAGTACATATTGTCAGGCATCTGCACATAGTGGGCATACGCCTATACTATGGAAAAAAAAAAACCAAACCTGATCAAATACCTGGTATAATGGTAGCTTCTTCCAGCAGGAATGCTGTCAGCACTCTTGAACAGTGCAGGTAAATGAGACACTGACCTTTGGAATATTTATGACTATTCACTGATTCAGAAGTTCAGTAGTAAGATACATCCTGGATATGCACCTTATATCTTGCCAGATTTTAAATTTGTGTTTGAATTGAAAAAAAAAAAATGAGCTGATGAAACTGAGGAGTGGATTCCAACATTGCTGTCATTGCCTTCAAAATACATTTGCTGTAAAAGAAACCTTGCCAAACATTACCCTGCTACGCTTGCATGAGACCAAGAAATATATAATTTATTTGTTCAGTGACAATGCTTTTTAAGGGCTTGCCTTTCATAGTAACTAGAATATTTAATAAGTATAAAAGAAACTATAGAATGTGATGTGGGTAAAAACTGGAAAGATATGAGTAGAAGCAAGCACAAAAGGGATGAAGAGCCCATGTGAAAATAACTTTACTGAGTGAACAGAAGGAAGCTCTTTTTCAGAGTATCATTGGATAAAATAATTTGTGATCCAAAAAGGTTGTCTTGAGTAGGCAACAAAGAGCCAGGTAGTTATTTATCTAGCTTCGAGTTGTGTTATAGACTTGCTTTGGACTTTACACGATCTAATTTAGAGGTCAAAAGTATTCACTGAATAGTTCATGGAGATGCTAAAGCATTATGTAATTTATCAAATTATTCAGTTAATGTAAAGTTTCTATTAGAAATCTGTTTGACAGAAGTTCTTACAGGAATACGCATAAAGTTTTATTTATGTAAGAAACATCTGCCAAAGACAGATACTGGATTATATCAAAGACTAAGGAGACTAAGACTGGTTAATATCCACGGAGATGGGTTGTTTTAAACTCTAGTGTTTTATATAAAGGCTTCCACTGATTTAAATAGATTTGAATTGAAACAGAAGGAAAATGGAAAAGATTTGGCTGCTGATGAAAATATCAATAAATAAAAAGAGAGAATTCACATGATACCTGGAACCTACTTCTAATCTTATTTAGCAATGCCTGTGTCCAGGGGCATTAGTTAAGATAAAGAGTGAGTAATTTTATTAAAAACATAAGGCCTGAAGATAAACTTCCAATTTCCACCTTCTTGAAAGCTGTCTCTTGTAATATGTGTTTTTAGCTGTGTAAGGATCAAATTTGGCAATGTCACAGTTCTGATTTACTGACAGTAACCTAGAAAAATTTTCCTTTAAATTTGTTCAAACTTAACGGTGTTTCTCAGCTACATTGTAGAGCACTGAGTGACAGTGACTGGGCTGTGGGAGTCTGGCATGCTCACTCTTTCAGGGGACATGGGCTCCTGCAGAAGGCTCCTGCCTGTCCCTCCCTTCCAAGGGAACTCCACACAGCAGGAAGCAGTTGTAGTTCACACTGCTGTTGAAGCCAAATGATCATCACCTGAAGCAGTGTACTTTGGGTCAACTGAATATTTCCAAGTGTTTCACTTTGGAAAAAGATTAAAAAAAAACATATAGGAGGGCTATTTTTTTGTCTGTGTACGTTTGTTTTTCCTGGCAGGGAAATGAATGACAATGAAAATTGTTTGAAAGACAATTGTTTTACATGTTGCATCTTTTCTTTTTGATGGAAGATCCTCCACTGCTTCTTTCTGTATAATGCAGGCTCTTAAATTTGACTCTAAGTGTCAGGGGAAAAAAAAAAGTAATAGACCTTCTCAGAAGGTAATTAGCACAGCCAGATCTTTGCTTATTAGCTCTTTCCATTCTGCTAAAAGATGGTAAAATGTTCCTCTGAATGTCCCACATGCAGACCATTTGGCATCTATAAATTAGTGAAATGCATCTATTATATAACAATTGTAAATCACCAGTGATAACTGTGTCATCCAGGGCAACAGAAAAAATATGTACTTGATGTTTTATTCAGCAGGAGGCTGTTATAATGATACCTTAGTGCACAGTGAATGTAGTTCTCTCTCTCTGCATAAAATTTCTATTAATTGCATTAATTAGTATATTTTTATTTTTAAAGCATAAAAAGCTTCTCATTCTAGGCCCTGAATACTTGCATATAATTTAAACTTATAAAATGTCATGATAGTCTGTCTACTCATTTAGCTTCAATTACATAGAAATATGCATAACTGAATGTAATAAAATAGGCCCATTTCCAGACCAGTCATAATAAACCTTCTTATCTATCTTTATGCTCTTCCCTAAGTACCAGAAAGAATGTGCTAGGAAATTAGTAACTACTAATAATACTAGGGGCAGACTGAGAACGAGTGAAGTTGTGAGTCTGTTAACATCAGTGTCAGGGCATGTGTTGATTTTCCTGGAACTGGGATTTTAACTTTCAGTGAATGATGTAATCAACAACAACTTTTATAAGCTGTTAGCATGATCTGTAATTTAAGACCTTCAGATTTCATGAGATGTTATTTTAAAGCTTTACTTTTGTGTAAGTTATTCTCAGGTTTTCTAGGTAATTATTTTCAAGTTCTTCACATATATTATTAGTATTACTAAAGCAAAAACCATGTTTTCTGTTGGGGTAAATGGAGAGAGAAGAGTGACTTTGGTGGGATTTCCATAATTTATGGTGAAAATAAGGGTTGATCTTCAGAGGCAAAGATAATCAAATGGTAACAGGTCAAAAAAGCTAGTGTGTGCATACATGCATCATTTTTATACACACATATAATATGGATCTAACATTTTATATATATAAAATAATCTTGCTGCAGTCACTTCAGTTATGAAATCTTAATGACTGCTCCTTCTGGATTCAGCAAGATCTAAATATCTATAAATATGCTTTCAATTTAATATCCAAATATATTGATCAAAAATTTTTGAAGGGCTGGAAATAACACTAAATTATTGGTGGTTGTTAGTAAGTATACTTGAGTATAATCATATTGAGTTACCCACTACATAGTTTTTTGTCTGCTTTTATGTCTACAATGCTAATGAAATAGTAGTGAAATAGCTCTTTTTTGGTCAGAGCTCTCAAAGATTTTAACTTAGTTGTTTTCCACAAACTAATGATAGCAAAAGTCCAAGTCTGCTGCAGTTATATGCAGCACAGGATTGCCTTCCTTTGCTGAGGATTGAAATAATTAATGAAAGCATTACATCTCCAGAGAATGGCCCTCTAGCAAACTTCTCACTAAATGTATCCATTAAAAGCTGGCATACAATATGCAGAAAAGATTTAAAGAATTATACTGGAAAGCTGTCTGGGATTTCAGTGTTTCCCAGAGGGTAATTTTTTGATGGCATTAACGATCTCCTGTAGAGAATCTGTGTCTAATCATTCTCCATCCCTGCATGACTCTGTGCAGTATGGCATCCTGCAGTATATATTGCTGCATATGTACTCTAGGGTACTCAGTAGCTGGCAAATTGCTTGAGCAGGTTATTTACTTTAGCAAGAAGTTATGATTATTTCTGCACTTCAGCTCCTGTTGAAAGAAATACTTTATTTTCCAAAGTTTTAACATTGAGGTTATCCTCTTACTTGGTAGGCAAAATTTTAGCATTTTAAAATCACTGTAAATATGTGTGCTGTCTTGTACCATGGTGTTTCTTACCTTCCATGCTAGAAAATCATGACCAGAGAAATTAGTTTGAAGTAGTGATCTAAAATTGGCAAATGAAAGAAATAAGAAAATCTTGGAAGATAATGCAGGTCCTAATTAGACAGCAACCTTGCTGTGCTTCCTGCTCTCTGTCACGGCAAAGTCTGTGGCAATTGGGCAAGCATAAAAATTAAGAATAATTTTCTCCTTCTTTCCTTCAAACCAAAGAATAGAAAAAGTTATAATCAGTAAAATTCTGCCCTCCTTCCAATAGGCTGTGCTCAGTTGAGGGGACCAGCCTCAATGGTAAGCCCTGAAGCTGCCCTTATCAGTTAGAGCAATAATTCCTTAAGCCAGCATTCATCATATGCACCTTTTTGTGCCACTAAGGAGGATTTTCTGCCCATCAAGATCTTGTAAATGCCCCTACAGCTCTTTACAGAAACTTTCAGAATTTTCAAAATATTTCACTGTCTCGTTTTATATTATGGAACAAATAGATGGTTTCAGTGACAGTTTGTTTCTTATTTGATAAAGTATGAGTATCCATGTGTCCTCTGTTCAAGCTCCTTGAATTTTTAGAAAGCATGCATTGCAGAAATGCATAGCTCAAAGTAAAACAAAGCTGCATTTGATGGATTTTATATACGGTTTTTAGAGAAAAGCACAATTCAATATTGTGACCATCTGCTACTGTAAACTCTCTCTGAAAATTTCCTGTTTTTGTTATTATGTTAATGTAGTTCAACCTATAGTTCCTCAGTGTTCTTAAACTTGCTAGGAAAATATGAATATATTTAGAAACAGCTTATACTTTCTCTCAGTTTATAATAAAGTGACATTCAGAAAGTGTGTGTGGGAGAGAATAAGGACATAACTTTATTTATTTCCTCTACCGGCATTTTTTTTAAATTGTTAAAAGAAATTGTTAAAATTTTTATTAATAAAATGAACAGTAGATATATTCCTCAAGTAACTTTAAATACAATGCTACTACTGTATATCAAATGTAAAGAAGAGAAGAATTCATTCTCCTGCTGTACTAGCCTTCATTTAAACAGACTGGCCTTTGTGACATGAGAGTAAATATTGCATTGCATTTCTGGCCAAACTAATTTTAGAATTTAAAAACCATAAAGAGAAATGGCAAAATGGCAGAGTCTTTATTTTCCCAACTAAGACATCAACTAGTTTGTGTGTGAAAAAATAATCTTTTGCAGATATGTTACTGAGTCTTATGTTAGTGCAATCATAAAAGCAGTCTACTCCATGATATTTTCAGCTGTATCTTGTTAAAGGTTTTATTCTATTAATGCCAAGCTAATCTAATTATAACTGAGCTACATTTTCTGGAAATCATTTAGTATACCTATTCACAGCATCTATAACATTGACTTCAAAGTCTTTTTTGTGGTAATTTTTGTATTGCAGTAGTGGGATAGGTAATTAGAGCCTGCTCTAGTAAGCATTGTGTCATACTATTTTCAATGGTGTGAGAATGATACCTGGAGGTGTAATTGCCCTTATGTTTTTATGGATTCTTTTAAGATCAGACCTATCAATTGTAAGAGACAAAGACATTTAGACAATAAGAACAAGTATATACATCAAGCAAAGTCAGGCAAAGGTAATCTGAAATTTTTTAAACTTGCAAGAGGAAACTTTTAATGTTTATACTAATATATTACTTTAAAATAATTTTAAAAGTCCCATAAAATAATGGAGAAAGATTGTGTATTATTCTGAGATTATTATGCAAACCAGATTGTGTCTCTGAACCACTGTATCAGCTTGTATTACTGTTAGACTTGGTTTCTCATTGTACAACTAGCAGAAAATTCACTTCCTGCCTCCATAAATGTAGAGTCTAGTTTTAATATTATACTATACTATACTAGCTGTAATAATACACAATTAAAAGTTAATGTAAATCAAGCATATAAGAGGAATGAATTTACATAAAACTCAGGATGAAGATATTTGGCTGCAAAAAGAAATTAATGAAGGAGAATAAATACAATCAAGTTTCTGTTTTCATGATAACATAACCAGATTTTTAAAAATATACAGAGAAGAAGAAAAATATTCCCCTCTCCCTGTTTTTTTTGCTAAAAAGCTGTTCAGTGTTGTGCATATTTTTTCGTTCTTTCCTTCCTACATTGTTATCAGTAATAAAGAGGAGGTATTAATCTTTACATAATCAAGATTTAAAAATATTAATAAAGTGTCTTCTAGAATCTTGAACTGTATAAATATAAATTAATACTGTTTATTTCAAAAAATATGAATGGTAGTATAGTTTTGGCTTATTTCTCTTTAAATGCTCTTTTTTTTCTTGAGCTTGAATGACTTATATTTTCAAAAAAAAAAAACAGGGTGATTTTTTAAAATTTTATTTAGGTATCCTGACTTTCTGGGAGAATATACTTCAAATACACTGTACTCATTCTAAAAATATTTTTTTTTAACATTTGTTGTATGTTTCTTATTCAGGAACCACACATGAATCTGAAAGGTAAGTATGCTTGTGCCATCATAAAAATGTATAATTAAAATTAATCCATCTTGCCCACATTAAGCTGATGTAATTATTTTTGTCATAAATCCTTCTAGTAAATTTATGGGCGAGGGGATTTTAAATTAAGCTGTTCTAGGTACCATAGCTATGAATCTCACCTGGAATACAGTATACAATAACTTCAGGACATAACAGCTCTGTGAATATTTGCCAGCAGTTCTCTGTATTGGAGAGCAGACCAATCTTGCAATTCGCACAGTCATCATTTGAGAGCAAGACAGAAAAACACAACTTTGCTTTTTGCAGTCTATGGGCAGGGATGAGAAGGAATCCTTTTGTTGTTCTAGCTAGTTCTTAATGGGGGCTGTTTTAGAAGTAGGTGTCTGTATAGAAGCCTCCATAAATATTGCAGTGACTCATGAGGGTTCTGGGGGACCTGCAATCCTGCAATATGACCAGACTGTAAGTCTGTTGCACAGTGTACACTTTAACCTGCTCTGCCCCCCTCAGAGAAGGGAGATAGTTTAAATCCTTACTTCCCCACAATTTTAGGCAAAAATGAATGCCTGATGCCATTGGTAGAATAAATACGATATGAAAACTACTCAGGTGACAGTTTTACCTCCCTGAATCAATTTTTGATCTACACAAGAAACATTACAAAATGAGGTATTTTTCACTGAAGTGGGAGAGACTCCCCTGAACAGATTATAAGGGCAAAAGTTCTGAAAGATGGTTTTAAACTTACATTTTAGCATCACTTATAGGTTCATTCAACTGTGAATGATGGGAGGAAACTGCAAATGTAATGGAATGTCTATTAGTGGTTAGGCACAGGTGCTAGGATTACTTGAATGGTGATAAATTTACATTGCAAATGCCATAAATCTGGTGTAGTTCTAATGCTACTGTAATGACTATCAGCTGCATGCATGAGGACAGATAAAAGCTGTTGAATCCATACTCAGTGCATGGAAAATGTATTCTCTCAGCAGTTTATATACTGCTTGATATTCATTTATAAGGGCTTCGCTTCACACAGGAACATCCATTTCTCTAGAAATTTACTTTGCAATGTTTTATTTGTAAATTATGTTATTTGGTTATTAAGGCTGAATACGTACTCATTGCTTCTTCCTAATATGAACATGTATGGGAATTGTGCGGGGTACTTTTCCTTTTCAAGTTACTTTTCATCAGCTCTTTCTTTTCTGGCAGTTTTCTGCACTGCAGCAAAGTCACTGCTGACAAAGCAGCAGTCAACCATACCAGTGAAAATCGGAATCTGAGAGACGGCTGATATCTGTAGCACTAAATTCAACAATGCCTCTTCAGGTAATTGTTTTGGTTTACCTTTCATGTGTGGTGTTTAACAACCAGGAGAAAAAGCAGATAAATAATGCAAAGTGTGCTTGAAAATCTGGCCTGTGCAGTCTGCAGAGCTGAGGTAATGCAGATTACAAATGTCTCATATAACATGAGATTTTCTATATTATTGACTGAACTGTTGGGTCCTTTATTATGCCTAGGATATTATTTTTTTATGTTTGCCATGAAACTACCTGCCCCAACCAAGCACAGAGGCAGCCGTCTCTGCCCCATGGCAGCACATATTCTTAGCATGTGTGTATAGGTCTGGGTGGTAATGAAGTGAGAAGTTTAGTAAGTTTTCTATCCTATTTGCAACTGTGGAAGCATCTTCTCACCAGGGAGCCTGGACAGAGATGCAGGAAATCTGGAAGGATGAGGCATCAGTGAGGGTCCCACTGCATCCTTACATTGCTGGGGGATGGTCCCCTTCCTCTCCCTTGTCTCTTTGTCTTCTGAGCTACTGCTGGCCTCTCATGGGCAGCCCTTCACTTGCACACTCCAGGTGTTTGTCTATCTGGAAGTGTCTTGGACGATGGGAAGCAGGAATCCTTGAAGGGAGGTCTGCTCTGGGAAGTGGACACTCACCCTGTCTGCCTGGTTAAGAGTTTTGAGCCCAGACAGAGTACTGGTTTATGTGGCTTAGTCTATCTCTGTCACATGTGCATTCATTATTACCATCTGTAAGCTTGCATCTCTTAATGTTTGCCCCAAAATATCTTATTTCTATGGCTGGATACTATTGATCCTTCTAAGTCTTGAGCTTTCAGAAAGGTGTAGTTGCTCAGCCCCTCTGGCTCTGTGTGCCCCCTTCCCATTCCCCACTTAAGTCATATCCTCCAGTGGGGGATGTGATGGCTGCATCCAGCTTACTCTGGACTTTGGGAGATACATGGCAACATAGTAGCTGAGGGCTACTGGAAAGGTGACCTGGGATGTCTTGCCGCTATGTCAATGTGACTGTAAGTCAATGATCTTCAGGAATTGTAACCAATATGCAAGTAGCTTGTGGAATTTTTTTCAAATTCACAACAGTTGTAATTTTAGAGGCTTCTATCTCCCCTGCTTGCTTTTATTTTTTTTTTTTGCTGTATATTTTCTGTTTGCTTTTTAAGCCACAGTGCATAGAAACCAGGTTTCAGGCAGTCTGGAAGGGAGCCTGGTCCAGTGTCCTGCTTGCATCAGTGGTAACTTCTAAGTTAGATGTGTTGTATCTTTGAGCCTTGTAATCAAGCTTTGTATTTAAAAGCTGCTGTCCTTAAACCTTCCTACTCCTTCTGAAAATCCAGTATGTGGAAGGACTACAGGAGAAGATGATAGAAATTACTCTTTTCTTCTTCAGGATTGGCTTGCTTGGCATCATTAGGAAAATAAGAGGTTGTGGGCTTTTCCCTTCATGGGAAATGAGAGAGAAGACATGGTTCTCCAATGATAGAATTTAGAGTGAAACACTGAATATTATGGCAAATTATTTGTTTGATTACTGCATTTTATCACTACAAAATAAATTAAATCAGTGGATTGAAATGCTTATAAAGTGAGCATTTCCCATGTATGGAAAAGGAAATAGCAAAAGGCAACAACACCGTTATCAACCCTTTTATGGACTGGAAATATAGAAAGTAACTACTGTTTTGAGTATAGAAGTTATTCCTAGTTCTAATTTTTTTTTTTTTTACATTAAAATGGTAATTCAGTGTATTCATGTAGGCCACATTTTTAGGCTTAGTAAAATAACACTGAATAGTTATTCTAATGTTGTTCAATGTTTATTAAGGCTATTAAAAACTGATGTTATTTTTTGAAAGCTTTGTTTTAATAAAGCCCATTTGGTTCGGACCAAATTAATTTGAGTAATATAGACAGTAATATCTTAGTTGACACTATTGCAAGGATTTTACAGGCTAGATTAATTATAAATATGAGCCTATAGCTACTGTATTTCCTCCACATCTTTTACCATGCTTTAAAATAACAGACATTATAGTGCTCCAGAGTGATCTTACTATTTTATCACTCTCGGAGACTTCCCATAATATCCTTCACAATATGTGGCTCAAATTTCCTTTATAAATATTACATAATTGGGTCTAGAATCTGTGACTCTAGTATTTCCCTGATAGTAAAAACTGTGTTGTATGTAGAACATTTCTCTATGTGAAAAAAACATGCGCTTTTTATCTGAGGAAATTAAAATGGCACTGGGCACTGAAAAACAAGAGATTAAAAAGGACAAAATAATAAACATCTTACAGTGTGGTTAATTGAAGTTTTTTCATCATTAAAAAAATGTAAAAGTGATATTTTAGGAAATACTAAAGAGGAGTAGTGAGAAGACTTCAATCACTCTGAAAAATTTCCCATGTTTAAGTAGGCCTTCCCTTGTGAGCTGGTCATGGACAGTGCAGGCACAACATTACAATCTACTTCTGTGCCTGAGTGCAGAAGTACTCTGGTGTTTCCCCAGTGTACTGATTTACACTTCTGTGAACTCTGATTTGTATGCTGAGCCAAATTTTAAACCAAAGAGTGCTGTCTATGCAGTGAACATAGTGATTTGAAGCCACTTTTTCAGTAGTTAAAAATCAGACTCCTGATGTGCTGCCGAGAAGGTAGGGGTTAAGCTCTTTCCCTTTGAGATACCATTGTTAATACAATGGACCTTTGGTCAGAGCTTGATGAACATGGAAGATGCTGAGCATTAGTCAGTGCAAAGGCAGTTAAAAAAGTAGTTTGGTTATAGCTGTAAACCTGGTGCAAATAAAATTTCATAAGAAGGCAGATCAGCCCAACTTAATGTTCCTGCATGGCTTCAAAAGGAATGAAGGAAATGTATTATAGACAGCTAAGAGCATCATTGTATCAGATTGAAATATTCATATTCTCTACTCCAATGACTATATAGTTTTTCTTTAAACTTCTGAAATTCTCCTCTCCAGAAAAAAAGAATAGAATCATACACACTTAACACTTTTTCCTCAGTAAAACCACATATATTTCTTGACACTTCTGTTAAGATTTATTAAAAGAAGTCAAAAATACTTTAATTAGCTGTGCAAAGTTTTGCTCATTATATAAAAATTGTCTAGGTTCATTACATTTTCCTTTCTTAATCCTATATTTACCTTGACTGGGGAGTCCAGATCATATTTCTTTCATAACTACCATCAACATTTTTATCATAATGTAAAACTTTCTTTAAAATACTATCTAGAAAATCAAGGGAAACAATTACCTTTTTAATAAAAAATAGAATTAGAAGTGAATATATCACTAAGATAAATCTAGCAGCATTTTGAACAGAATGTTCTTTTATTTATTTTATGTATGATTAGTTACAGTATATCTCTTCAGTGTAAGTTCATGATCAATGCCTTGAACAAGGTTCAGAATTCAGGACCATTTAATCTGCCAAAGGTACACTGAATACTGAAGCATAGATTCCATATTTCTTATTATTTTCTGTCGTGGTTTGAGCTGTCCCAAAACTCCCATAAAAAGCTGCTTCCCTTTCCCTCTGCTCAGCTGGACAGGGGAAAGGAATTTCTTGCAAGGTAAGATAAGGATACTGAGAGAAAAAACCCTCTCATTAAGCAGGCTAAAACAGGCTCAAAACTTAAAAGTGATAAGTGAATTTATTACAGAGTTAAAGGAGTAAGCAAAACATTCTCTTAAACACTTTATCCTCCCCCTGCCCCAAAATCCCTCCCTCCTTCCCTCAGAAAGTAAGGAGAACTGGGGAGGGGGGGGTTTCCAAGTCAGTTCATTCCTCAGATATTTTCTTCTTGGCAATTATTTGGAGAGGAGGCAGGTCCCCTTCTCGCAAGCACTGTGGCATTTTGCACGAGTCCTTTTTCCCTCTTGGCTAGCAGTCCACCCGGTCACTACTGCCTGCATCCTCCTCCCAAGGCCAGGCTGGTCCAAACTTAGGGTGGGGGTGAAACAAGGCCTTTTTTACCACAAATGACTCCCTCAGTCCCCAGGAGCAAAGACCGCGTTATCTGCATCGGCCCCCTCCAGACCAAAGTCCCTCCTGTAGGAGTCCACCCCTCCTGCTCCGGCATGGGCTGGATCTCGGCTCCTTCATGGACCCTCAGGGTGCAGGGAAACACTGCATTAGTACAGTCCTTACCACAGGCTGCAAGGATGTCTCTTAGAAACACCTCCTCCCCTTCCTTCTTCTTCTTCTGACTCTGATGGTGTGCATATCTGTTGTTTCTCCTACATGCTGTACTCCTTCTTCCCTGCCTATCTACATCTATTGGTGCGCTCACGTGTACTACCGTGATTTATTCTTAAATATGTTGTCACAGAAGCGTTACCTTCTTCTCTAATGGGCCTGGCTGTGGCTTCCACAGCATGTTCATCTTCAGAGCCATCAAGGATAGGCCCTGGCCAGAGAGCTGTGGAAGCTTCTGGCATCTTTTTACAGGAGCCATCTTTCTGGCCTCTACCATGCCCAAAAAGCCAGACCCTGTCAAACCACCACATTTTCTTTGAGTACTAAATTATTGCTGACCAGTGACATTGCTACAACATGAGATACAGGTGGGTTCTCCCTTCAAGAATAGTCTACTCTGGTAGACTTGGAGCAGTAGGTGAGACAGAGTGATTTCTAAAACCACCTTCAATTTCTCCTGTTTGTGGCAAAGAAATGAAGACCGCACTTGAAATTCTGTGTAGAACAGTGACCTTGTGCTAAAAAACTAAAATTTGAAGGTACAACTCAAATGCTGAGGTTTCATATCTGCAATCTTCTAGTTTGAATAACTATGTGGCTTCCCTTTGGAAACAAAAAGGCATGAATAAGAAGTTGATGAATTTTCATCACCTTCTTATTTCATGTGTTGGTGGCTTTACTTATGTTTGTGAGGTGGAGCTTTTTTTTCTCTTTTTTTTTAATGAAAGCGCAGATTCTTAAACTTAAGATGCACTCAAATCAGAATCAGAACACTCAAATTACATTGTGAACCTGACCAAATGTGAGTCTAATTTTTAAATATGAAAACTTGACAAAGAAGAATTAATGAAACCTTTATTTGCATACAAATACCATCTGTCTAAAACCTTACAGTGCAGTAGTTTAGCTAGGATGTCATTAGTTCTTCAGGAAGCAACAAACAGTAGGGAAAGGGGAGTTGAAGAAAGTAGGCTGTAAAGAAAAGTTTTTGGGAGCTTACTTTAACTCACCTCAGCTGCATTAACAGTCTGCACCTGTAATAAATTTGTCCTTATTTATTTACAGTTGAGAATACCAAATTGTATAAAAAATGATTGATTTCCTTTTAACCTGAAAACTGTCTGGAGTGAGAACTGCTCTTTCTGTTCTGATGGCATAGCCAATTCAGACAGTGTCTGGGATCCCTAGGTACTACTGCAGTAAAAGTAAATAGTCATTGTAAGAATTACTAAATTATTACTATTTATTGTAAAACCTTTTAAGTGAAGAATGGCTCTGTAGGTAATTTAAATATTCTAATGGTCTGTAAAAGGGGCCAGGAAATGCAAAAATAATAGGTGATACAAGAATAAAGGGTAGAAGTAATTATGGCATTACCATCCATATTGGAAGAACAAATATAAACTGTTCATCTATATTACTTCAAAGCTAATTTCATATAACATAAACCAAAATAAACATACAGCTCTAGCTGGCATTAGGAACGGCTCAGTGGATACATCTGTGCAGTGTTTACACTACACAGTGTTTAGCAATGTGTATGAAACTGTCATCAGTTCTAGGAAAGAGAATACAGTGAAGAATATAATTCTTGTAGAAGGTGGAGTCATGTAAACTAAACCTGGACAAGGTGAAATGTTTTAAAATTTTGTTTAGGTCAGAGAAAAGAATGTTGAAGAAAGGAAATGGGGACAAAAAGTAGTAGCTGTTGCAGAAAAGGAGTTCAACCAGATACTTAGATTCACTCCCTTTTAATAGGAGACAAAAAAAATTAATTTATAATACACATAAAACTATTTAAAAAAATTCATACAATCCACCATTAACCCAAATTATGATATTTTAATGTGTATTGGTAGAAAAAAAGTTTGCTAGAGATAGAATTGACAAAAGACTTTCACAGATAAGAATAAATGCTATTCAAAATACTGGTGAAAATAGTTGAGAGAAAATAAATGTTTTTGCTTTTGGACGGAGAAGAACACTAGGTAATGTGTTTAAGAAGTTTCCTCATGCACAGTTTATCCCACTCTCTGTTTTTGTGTGGTTTACTATAAGCTGGAAAGCATGGAAAATATGATTGTTGGTGAAGATGGACTGCTTCATCTCATATGGACTACAGTCCTTTTCTGATGATAATACGTCTAAAGTTCTTTCAGAACTAGAGAATATCTTTCAGAACTAAGAATATCTGAGGTTCTTAATCTTCCTTTTAAGAGTCACAGTTGGAAAACAGTAGACAAAATTTACTTCTTTCTGTAAGTTTTTTCACCATTTTAGTTGTGGAAGTATGAAGGCAGAAGGAAAAAGAAGGACTTGGTATTAAAAGACGTAGTAAATAATTGATCAGTCTTTTGCTTATATAGTAGATTAAAGAAAAATTCAGAAACCTCTAGCTAAACAAAATCAGAGCTGTTTCCTGAATATCTCTTATTGTAGGTCTAGTTGTGTACAGTATATCAATGTTATGTATATGCTGTTCTGCAAGTACAATTATCAATTTACAGCTCTGTTTAGGTATATTTAAAAAGTAGTAGGGCTGGAAGAGATCAGAGGGTCATCTTGGACATGTCCTTACCACAAAGTAGTATCAAAGCTACCTAAATCATACCTGACGGATGTTTGGAAACACTTTCAGTGAGAGATTTTACAATCTTTACTGGTAACCTGGTTCTTCAGTCTCTTTACTGTTTAGAGAATTCCATCACAATGTCTAACGTATATATTGCAATTCTATTATATTTCAACAGGATTTCAATTACCCTTAATTTCAAGAACTTGTATTGGACTGAACACCACGGTTTAGACTGACTCTTAAAAAATAAAAAACAAAAAATCCCCCAACCTGAAATATGGTTTATTCCTTGAAAAAATAAACTTGTGAATATGAACACAGCAAAAAGCTTTTTAGTGTTGATTTACTCTGAATGGTCTTCTGAGGGACGTCAAGTTTGTCCATCCTCCAAAAAATATTAACTTTGTAACAAACATTAATGATTTCAAAATCATGGTGATGAGCTGTTTTACTGCACATGGATATGATAG
Source organism: Climacteris rufus (assembly GCA_013398175.1). NCBI lineage: Eukaryota > Metazoa > Chordata > Aves > Passeriformes > Climacteridae > Climacteris > Climacteris rufus. The sequence continues at coordinate 596,259 of VZRZ01004629.1, read as the reverse complement.
AAACCAGAAACCAGCATGCTATACTGATGAGTCCCCTCAGCATTTTTCTGTATATGAAGTACTCACTGGCCCTATACATCTGCTAAAATTTTTTAATGTCCTCTACCTACTTTTTAGGACATAATATCTGTATGAATCTCTGTAGAACACTGAAAATTAAAAAAAAAACAAGAATACAATATATTGAAAATTGAGTACCGAGATGACTACTAGAATGAATATTTTTAGGGGTAATACTATTTTTTGTATTTCATTCAGTTGAAATCTAGGGATTTTACACAATACCATCTCCACCACATTATTCAGGGAGTTCGTCCCAGGTCCTATGTTTGAATTTATGAATACATGGCAGTTTTGGTTTTAGCTGGTGATGTGAAATATAAAAAACTATATGACACATGGAATGGGAATGAAGTGCATAAATCAAGTTAGCTAAAAATTAGTAAATTTTATTAAATAGGGACAAGCTTGTTTGTAGTTAAGTTGGACAAAATTCCTCATTCCAATAACCTGGGTTGCAAGTTCAGTAGAAAATTGTGACCATGTCACTGTTACTGTGTTATCTGTTACAGAGGTGTGATTTCAGCTGATGGGGATAATGGGCCTCTGAGAGAATTTTGAAAGCAAATAGTCCTCCATAGAGCACTGATAATTGTCGATTTTTCTATTAATTCTACTCTATATAAATACTTTTAATATAGATTTGCTTTCCAGAGTCTTTATAAGATGCTTGCTCAAATGATGAAAGAAAGTGAATTCTGCTTCTGCTCCACATCCTTGCTGATGATTTAACCTCTTACTAGCTTGACTCTGAGCCTGTTACAAAAAGAATACCAATTCTAATTCTAATCTGTCAATCACTTTACTGCCTGAGAGATAAAACTCTCAGGACAAGAATTGTCTCTTCACAGATGTTCACCTTGAGTCCTTCCAGAATGGGTCCCAGCTTCAGCTAGATGCTAGATGCTACAATTATGAGAGTGGTGGTAGGTATTAAAATAAAACACATTTAAAGTATTTTATGTTTGGTTGTGTTTTCCAGTAATGACAACTTTAAGACAAAAAACTTTTCTGTTTCTGGACATGGGAAAAAGGAGTTCGAATTCTAACAGTATGGAAAACTGTCCACTCCAGATTCCTAAACTGCAGAAAATGTTAATCCTGATGCAGTTTTACTAAAGAGAAAAAAAAACTCCAAACATCAGAAAAGCAAACCTTTTACCTTCCAAGTATTTGCAAGGAAGAATTTGAGTGTGAAATGATAACAAATCAATTGTGCTTGCATAGCCAGTGCAGTATTTCTTTGCACAGTCAGTTGTTCTGCTCTGAGGTCAGCCATTTAGAGTATGCAGGTTTGATACTGCCCGCCCACGATGATACTAGAATCTGTACTGAAAAGCAGAAAAATCATTAGACAGCTGTGTGTTTTCCAGCTGGGGGATGAATCATGCTTTCAGTACTGTTTTTTTCTATAGTTTAAAGCCAAGCTGAAACAAAGAAAGTCAGAAACTATAATGTGGTAGATCTTGTGAATGTCAGGTTCTGGGCAGATTCTTGCATCAATATGAAGATTCCCAGCATTTAGCTGTGGATGGGTTATTTATCACTTACATCAGTCTCTGCTTTCATATTCATGAATCAGAATGTGTAGTGTTCCTAGCTGAAATACTGTGCTTCTGTACTTCACATCAATTAACATCCCTGACATTGTATCTCAAGAGAAGATGCTCATCTCAGAAGACTGGTAGGAAGTGAAATGTAATCTGTCATATTTAAGTCAGCTCTTTAATAATAACCCATTCTAATAAGGACAAAGTAAGTTCATTTCTTTCCAGTTCCTAACCTCATGTCTTTGTAATTTACATCATAACTGTCATATTATCAACAATATCACCTGAGTATCTTTAGACTTCACAGGCTTCTGGAGAGCTAATTAGCTAGAAATAACAAGTCAGCTTGGAAGAATGGGATGCAGATGCAATATGCAAAAATTTGTGAGGTGCGGAATATTCTTTTTTTAGTTAGGATTTATATATGAGGTATTTGTGGATTGATGGGGAAGAAGGAGATCTGTGAAAGTCTACAAGTTTCTCATGGGTATAGCTTAGCATGGTATTCATGCTTTGTGTTATTCATAACTTGTGTTACTGGTTGCACAGGCTTGCTATTTTTCACATGGTGTATTTGTCCTTTCCTTCCTCTAAACAAGCAGATAAGATACCTGATGACATCTACGCATGTCATGAATGTCAAACACCACTATTTCTGTGCCTTACCCATCAACGAGTTCCCAGCTGGAAACCTTTTCCTAGTGGATCCAATCAGTAGACCGTTCTTTTGCTAACAATACTTGTACCTTTAGTTCCAATGAGCACCAGCTGCAGGGTCAAGGAGGCTTCAATAAAGGCCAGCTGTCCCCTATATTGTTGTGGTGGGGGACTAAGCACTTACAGCAGTGGGAACTTCTGAAGAGCATGCTCTGAAGCACACTTGGCTGGAAATGCCATCCTTATTGTAACTAAAATGCTTTCCAGTGAAATGAAAAAAGTGGTTTTCAGGGAAAAGTGTCTAAAGCTCAGGTAACCATCTGGTATTTTTCTACTCTTTTGTTTTATTTCTCTTAAATTGTTGAAAGAAGTTAGTGACTCCAGAAGATCCTAGGCCTTCCAAAGTTCCACCTTTCACCAGTATGAAATAAGTTAAAGGGAGTGAAGGTAAAAATTGTTGCTTGGTCTTGCAATAGTATCATCAAAATGTAAACAGACTTGTGGCAATATTTGTTTTCAATATCTTTCATTTATTTATTCTTTTGCTGCTTTATGTTGAATCACTCTTCACTTTAAAATCAGCATCATGAAGCTGATTTGAAGTAAGCAAAGCCAATGTTTTGTGTATCCTAAACAAAAACAGTTCGGTGACTCCAGTTTTGGCATTTTTCTCACTTCTTTCATGCTGTCTTTTTGCCATCAACAGCAAAGAGAGGCTCAGAAGGAACTTTACATTTTGACAAGCAGTCTAAGCTGTTACCCAGCTTGAAGAGTGAATGGGCGTGGGAAACTTATTTTCCCTTTAAGTAAATGTGAGTGTCAGGATTGCTCTTTATATGTGACAAATGACATTCAGTCAAAGTAGTGGCTGAAATTGCTAAAAGTAGTCATAAATTGGTGAGTAGAGCTGGCTTTATTTCATTTGTGAATATAATGTTAAGCTGCCATTGTCTTTAGAAGATAAAAGCTAGCTAGAGGATGTGTTGGTGTTATATTCTATATGGACTATTTGCATAAATGTCTATTTCTTTTGGTGACTATTTCACTGAAAAACCTACTGAAAGTAAACTATTTTTTAAAATGTTAGAAGAAAAGTGCAGAAGAAATAAGAAAAGGAAAAAAAAAGAGACTGCTTTATTGGCTCAAATACATTGATTGACCTAAAAATTTCCTATCAAGTGTCCAAGGAAATCTGTAAATTTTAACCCCCTGTTTCTCAGTCACTAGCAGCGATGACTAAACTTCCTACTCATCCTGTAGCTCTTTTCTTTAAAGGTTGTTTTCCTCTTTGTGAAAGAGTGTAGGTTATCCTTTTATAAAATCTCTTTGTGTGATAAGGGGGGAAACCAAAACATTGCTTTAACTTCATTCCTTATGTATATAATATGGGTAGGGGAGCAATTTTTTTTCTAGGTGATATTCCCCTTTTACATTTCTAAGACATGGTGATCTGAAAATGGTCATCATATTTTTCATTATGCTTTTTAATATTAAAAATATAGGGAGAATTTAAAAATAATACTTAATGGCAAAGTATAATGTATCCATTATGATGTGTTTCTGTAATGGAAGCACAGTGAGAAAATATACTGCTGCTGAAAATGTACTGTTTTTGTTCTTGGAATACCAGCTCTTTAGTAAAGACTGCATTTTTCTTCTTGTTGGAGAATAGGTCCATAGAAGCTTGTTTTTGACTAGTCTTTGGTGCAGGAAGACTTAGAGGATCCAATTCAATTAAACAAGGTGAAGTGATTTTCATGCAATGTTTTCAACCAGAGAGCTATAAGACAGCATCATATATAGCTCTGGGGGTATGAAACCTCCCTCATTCATGTTTATTAGATGCATCTGGCACTTCCTTATAATTTATATGCAGTAAATTTCTATAATAAATACTAAATATACATATCACACATTTACTATTCTGCTATTATGTCTTTTTGATAATTTAGTAGTGGATATGCTTTGCATTTCAAATATTTTTTATCCTGACTTTGTATAACTATGAGTGGAACTGTGTCTTATGATGATTACTATTTGCTTAGGAAAACATTCCTCTTGGTATTCATGAAATCAGAAAGAGACTTTTGGTTTTGTTATGCATGTTAGAAGCTGCATAATGATGTGGTATAAAAAATGATAAGAAAAACAAAATAATAAACAGTAGAGTATAAGTTTTTTTAAAATCTATTGGAATTGAGTGGAGAGTAAAACTTTAGTACTGGAGGAACCTATTAGTGGATGTTTCCCAGTCAGTTATTATACCACAGATTCCCTCTATGGCCTTGTTTGAGATGCCCATTGCTGCAACTTGCTGGCTTTATCCATTGTGTATCCTGTCTACCTATTGGAGAGACTGACACTGCCTCTGCTCACTTCCCACCCAGCTGCGAAGAGATGGATCCCCACATTCAGGCACAGGTTTCTCTGAGAAGTCTTCTCCCTGAAACACCTTCCTCTGTTTCTGCAAAAATTCATTTTATATGCCATGGTTTACTCCATTGCTGAGAAATGTATCTCTGTATAATAGTTTCTTTGATTCAGCTGAAAGGACTGTCACTGTCAGTTGAGCCTCCACATCATGGACATCTCATCAGTGCACATCAGGATAGATTGTGGTCAATCAAACATGTCCTCTGTTTCTCTCATGGGGATGCCTCACTAGCAAAAAAATGGAAATCCAGGCTGGTACTGCCTGGTGTGTCCAAGCAACAGAAACTGGTGAAATAAATGATAAAGCAGTTCCTGCACACTCTGCAGCCTCATTTGGGTGCACGAGGGGAAAAGCTTCTGCTTCTTCTCAAACATGTTTTGGACAGTATGGGAATTACTCCCTGACACTACAAAGTAGACACTACATTGTACAGAAGAAATTAATCTGATTCTGGAAAATGAGAAGGAGAAGGAAGGAATAGTATTGCTTTGAGCAGTGCTAAAAACTAGCTAGCTCTCCCCTTTCTTTTTCAACAATTGAAAAATCAGTGTTAATGATGGCAGCAAACCCAAAAGCTCTCTGTCTGGGTTTTTTTTTCTCTTACATTTTGTCTCAGAAATATGTGGTTAAGACTAGCAGGTGGAATCTGTTTGCTGTTGTATGAGCTCTGTCAATGTTATTAATTCATCATTTTTTTATTTTTGTTCTGCATGTATCAATAACTCTGGCAGTAATAAGAAATTATTATAGAAAAGCGTAGGGTTGGTAATGCTGTTATCATTCTGATCTCCAGTGAACCAGCATTCCAGAGTCACATTGGTCTCCTTTCTCCTCTGAAATAGCTCTTCAAGAAGTTAATACTGATGATGTTCAAGTTAATCACAGTTATATATCAGGAGCTCACCCTTTGCTAGAATGAGCAGGAACTTAATTTGAAAACAAATGGAACAGGGGACACACGTAGAAGCTGTTAAAAATTGACAGAATAACTGAAATCTGTCTGCAACACAACTAGGAAAGTAGAACAGAGGAAAAATTAATCATAATATACTGGGTGCAGACAGTGATTAAACAAAGGAAGATCTTGGAAAACAAAGCATCAGATTGAATTCTCAGATCCATGCTGCCAGGGTGTAGCATGCTGCTGCTGACTGGGGTTGCCATCAAGTTATTTTTTACCACCTTTTTTGATACCAAATGTATGTTACTTGAGTTATTAAGATGAGGCTTTACAAAGACATTCCCAAGAGCCTTTAACTCTGCTACCGAGGCCCTTCTCCTACTGTGCAGACACAGCTGGGGGCTCATTGATGGCAAATGGGGTGTGGGATCATAAATACTGTACTGCAGTAGCAGGGGGACAAAAATTTTGCAACATGATAGATTACAAAGGAGGTTTTTGTTGGATATTAGCAAATATTTCTTCACTGAAAGGGCAGTCAGACACTGGAAGTACCTGCCCAGAGAAATGGTGGAAACATCATCCCTGGAAGTGTTCATAGACACATGCAGATGTGGTACTAAAGGACATGATTTAGTGGTGAACACTGTGATGTAAAGTTTATGGTTGGACTCAATAGTCTTAAAGGTATTTCCCAACCTTAACAAGTCTATGATTATTTTTGGCCCTAACAGTTAACACTTCTGCCATTGACTCTCTTGCTATCATGAAGGAAGTTTGAGTTCCATTCTCCCGTCTCTTTAAAGTTTGGAGCCTTAAAAAATCAGTTTATTACTGATCAAAAATAAAAATGCTTTGTGATCAACATGCTCACTACATTAGAAATAATTTGTTTTAATATCAACTTAGCAGCAACCACCAGTTGTTAAATATTATATATTGTGAAATTGTCTAGTCTAATCTAATATGAGATTGGAGGGGTGTTGGTTGTTTTGGGGTGGTGACATTTTTGTGTTTTGGTTTCGGGGGGTTTGGTTTTTTGTTTTGTTTTGTTTTTTTAAGCAAAAAGTTTTCCCCTTGCACCTCCTCTNAATGATGTATATATTATATATCATTCTATATATATAATATCACTAATATTATAATATCATGAACTACCCTCCTGTGTTGCTCATAGTGAATACTGATTATCAATTTTGCAATAATGAAAATAAACTGAAAATAATCCCTAGGCTTTAAGACGAATAAGGATTTTTGTCTTATAGTACTTAAAGACAGAGTTTTGTTACTTGTATTGTCAAAATTCCTCTTTTCTGATTTTTAATGCTGTGAGTTTAATGTAAAAATACATCCATGTATGAATGAAGATGATTTTTTTTCTTCAGCTAGTGATCAACTGCATCCTCAGCAAGTTTGCTGATGACACCAAGCTGTGTGGTGCAGTTGACACACCGGAGGGGAAGAGATACCATCCAGATGGACCTTGATGGGCTTCAGAGGTGGGCCCTTAGGGACTTCATGAAGTTCAACAAGGCCAAGTGCAAGGTCCTGCCCCTGGGTCTGGACAATCCCAATCACAAATACAGTCTAGGTGAAGAATCAATTGAGAGCAGCCCTGGGGAGAAGGGAGACTTGGTTGTGTTGGTTGATGAGAAGCTCAGAATGACCCAGCAATGTATGTGCTGGCAGCCCAGAAAGCCAACTGTGTCCTGGGTAGCATCAAAAGCAGCATGGCCAGAACTTTGTTGATTCTGCACTTCTGTGTCCAGTTTTGGGGCCCCAAAAATGAGAATTAGAAGTTTAAAGTGAATTGGAATTCTAATTTTAATGAACTCTAATTCTAATGAATTCTAGAATTAGAATTAGTTCTGTTGAAGTGAGCCCAAGATGATCGAAGGGCTGGAGTACCTCTGCTGTGAAGACAGGCTGAGAGAGTTGACGATGACATGGCTCAAGGGGGGAACTTAGACCAGCCTTCCAGTACAAAAAGGGGCCCACAAGAATGCTAGAAAGAAACTTTTACAAGGTCATGGAATGAGATGAAAAAGGGTAATAGCTTTAAAGAGAAAGACTGTAGATTTAGACTAGATATTAGGAAGAAATTCTTTACTGTGAGGGTGGTGAGACACTGGAACAGGTTTCCCAGAGAAGCTGTGAATATCCCATCCCTTTTAAATGTTCGAGGCTGGGTTGGATGAGGCTTTGAGCAACCTCATTTAGTGGAAATTATCCCTCCCTGTGGTTGAGGGATTGGAACTAGATGATCTTTAAGTTCTCTTCTAACAAAAATTGTTCTATGATCTCTACAGGTTTGTACTTCTTGAGTGTTTTTAGGAAAAAGAAAAAAAAAAAGAAGATGAAATATGAATATTTATTTAGTATTCCAGAGTTTCTAATGGATATGGCTTACTGGTCTGTATGGAGAAACCTGTGGAACCTGGTGTGTATCCTAATAGGATGGGGAACATATCAAAATAACAAAAAAATGGTGTTTTTGCCAGTGTAAGGGCATTTAGGCCCTGGAAGTACATAGAAGTGTTGATTAATGTTGCTTCCTGGGGGAGAGATAAACTCTTGCACTTTGAGGCTCTTGTCCCAACTTCACCTAAGATGTAGCCTAATGCAGTGTGATGCATTCCACCAAATCACTCATAATTGTGAGTCATTCTGAAATACTTGTGTTACCTCACAGGCAAATGTGTTGGAAATCTAGCGTACCCTAATGGCAAAGCATGTGTATTTTTTATAGTATGTCCCTTGAACTGTATCATATTCAAACCTCTTAACATAACCTACTTTTGGTAGACTTCAACACAAGTTGTCCTTTTCCTCTAAATTTCTCATATTATAGATTTCCTTATTTCTCAGGTTCAAGGAGGCACCATCATGGTTTTAGAAGAGTTATTTTTATGTAGTTAGCCAGACAGTAGAAGTATGCTTTTGAGGTGACTTTGCAGTCATCAAGACCCAATATGGGATCAGGAAGGAACTGTAATTGTGTTCAAAACACTGACCAGAAGAGCTGCCTAAAAATGCAGCAGAAGAATATGTTTGTCCATTTAGTCTTCTAGAATAACTTTGGAGTGCAGTTGAGATTGTTGTGCCATTTTATCTTTGGCTTTTATAATAATCTCTGTCATCTTAATTGAATGTTTTCTAAGAAGCCTCTATTTTAAATCTTCAAAATGGATTATTTCCACTTCAGTGTTCTTCATTTAATATTCTTGTCACAGGTGAGTCTTATGACTGCTCATGGGCATTCCAAATATTGCAATTTTTGATCAGTTATTTCTGTTCCCAAATGGCTTTATTTTTGCCTTTTCTTGTAGCATTTGTTCTGGAGATCAGATACTGAAAATTACTTTAAAACAGCGGTTTGTGAAGTGCTCATTGGAGAATCTCATTAAGTCCTCGGTTTGAAGTTCTACATAGTCAATTTTTTCATATTGTCTCCATATTTTATTGAATATTCATACTTTAGAGGTTTAGTTTCTGTCTAGCTGGATCCAGGATTACAAAGGTAATCTGTTAATTGCTATTCTGACCTTAATTTCATTGGCAATTGCATCTGTTTCATTAATTTTCTTTCCAATACACCTGAAGTACTGAATTTCTTTGTTTTTTTTCCTCATTGCTCAGATTTCTTGTTCATTAGCGAACATCAGTGTTTAATGTTTAAGGGGTAGATTTTGGATGGGGATAGGTAGGGTTGATTTTGAGTTTTTTTTGTTTGGAGTTTTGTTACGGTTTGTTTGTCCAGCATACCCGATATAAAACATCTCTGATTGTACTTTAAATTGGCTTATATAAATTAAATATATAAATATATTTAATAAATATATAATAATATATTTAATATAATTGGAATATTTATCTATAATTTAATAATAAATATATTAAATATAAATTAATTTACCAATGATTCATATAATCACTGTTGTGTTAACATTTTTTGTCACCTTCCCTAATAGTCCAGGAATTTATCTAAATTTATTCCATAAATTGCATTAAACACTTCATGAAAGTTCATTAAATCTATGCAGAAATAAATGACATTAATTCACTTTTGTTGTGACAATGAGGTAGGTCTTTGATCTTTATATTTCCTATCTGAATCTTATCCGTTGTAAATTTCTATCTGGCAATTTCTTTACTTTAACTGAAGGTATAGTCTAGTATAACATATTTTAATACTGTAGTTGACTTGAGACCCATGGTACTTTTCTCTAGATATGGTGTTGGTTAAAATCTCTTTCTGACAGTTTTATTGTCTAGTTATATCTATCTATCTAGGTATACATTAGTATATTCATGCCTAAAGCCATACACAAATAACATCTACATAAATAAAAGCCATTAGCAGATAAAAAGCCATTGACTACTGTAAACTCCTTGCTTCTTTAATAATCTGCATTTAATTCCAAAATATGAACTTTCAATGGCCCTGGCCATATAGCAGACCAAATTCTGCCATCTTCCTTGTGTCCAAAATGCTAATGATTCAGTGGAATGTGGAAAATGGTGGTGTGAGGATAAAAATGTGATTCAAATTCTAATCTTTGTTTGGGAAAGGTGTTTTACCTAATACAGGATAACCAGAGATTGCCCAGCTAGTGCATTAAATAACTGTGGAAGTGGAAAGAATAAACCTGTATCAGCTGCTGCTGTGTAGTCCAAAGTACTTGGGGCCTGACTTGATAATCACTCTGCTATCCTTCTTGTTAAAGACTGATCTTCTGAGTATTTTCAGTGTCTAAAGGATAACCAATGATTTCAGTGAAAATATGACAATTCAGAAAAGTTTATACTAACCTAGTAGAGACATCAGGCTGTTGACAAATGTATTAGAATGATGTGACAGAAATTACTTCTTCCAAAAGTTAATGTATTTCTAGCCAGCAAACCACAGTCTGCAAAAGACAAACTTCATTTTGTCAAATTAAAATGTTATAATAGAAAGGAACTTTTCCAGTATGTTGTTTTGTGCTCCATCATGTGTACTCCGTCAAATGCTGCTTTGCTGCAAAGTTGGATGCATTCAAGAGGAGAATTGATTAAGCCTCTCAAGTAAATTGCTTTCAGCTGAGTTCCTTATGCGAGAATTCTTGCCCTGACCTCAAAGCATACTCATCTAAAAATGTGAAGTCTGTGCATGACATTAAAAAATCCTGTAGGACGAATTAGTCCTGTATTATTTCAAATGTATTCTTCAGCTATGCTTTTAGGAAGCACTTAGAGCTCAGTGTCTGCATTATCATTTATATTTCATTAGCACCTAAAGGCCTCAAGCGGAGCCAGGCCTTGAAGCATTTGGGAAATAGAAATACAGTATAATATGCTAAACATCTGTCACTGTTAAGATGAAAGAAGTAGTAAGGGGAACAGTGGCATACTGACGTGTGAAGGATGGTGCAGCAGACCCTTGCCAGCAGAGTACAGGCTCCCTGAACTGCAGTGCATTGCCTTGTTTGCTCAGACGCATTATGCTAGTGCATCTCAGATACAGAAGAAAGAGAGTTAGTGTAAAGTTGAACAGAGTTGCCTCAAACTACCCTTACTCCCCCAGTGATTTTTGTAATTTTGTAATGCTGGGGAACATTGCATGATGATCACAAGGTTGAAGGCACAAGAAGTATCATAGCTATTGTAACATAGCTATCATAGCTATTGTAATGTTAGCTGAGTTGATCAACTAAATAGCCATGATCCATAACTAGCTCTCCAGTCTGTCTTTCAAGATACAGCATTGCAGACATTTTTTATACCTCTTATTTTGAGTAAATCTGAACATATCTGTGCATGTAGGCTGTATTATATGTAATTATTAAGTATTATATGATCACTTATATATTTTAATTCTAAAGAATTCTGAATTCATTTACCAGCTACCCAAAAAATCTGACTTCTGCTTAATCTGAAATGCTTAAAATCAGGAATGATAACTTAATACATGTGGAATGGTATGGTCCAGAATACATATAAAAACATGGTGATGTGGGAACTTCATTAGGTTCCTGTTGGTGTCACTCTTATAATTAGAAAAATAATTACTTATATTTGTCTCATTTTGATTTGCCTTGAGCCAGTGGAAAAAAGGAACAAAACCTCTCCAGCATCTCATGTTTGTTTTGTGGGTGTTTTGTTTAATGTGGTCAAGCCTCATGTTTCTAATAAGTCAAAGGAAGCATCTTCAACCTTTGTATGAGGAGAAAAAAGAGGGTGAAATTGGATGCTGTGAAATGAAAATTCTCCTTGGAGCTTTCAGGAGTGCAAGCAGTCATACTCATGCCAATTAGAAAAGTGGGGGAAACAATAAGGAAAATGTTACTGAGAGCTACCTGTTTTCTGAGAATACCTTTCTTGTAGCAGAAGTTAGGGACAATTATTCCTAAAACATGACAAGATTAGAAAATGTCAAACTAAACAGCAATGTTGGTTATGTTAAATTTTTTGGTATCCTTGCTCCTCCCAAAATGCTAATCCCTTCTTTAGGGGTGTTATTAATTTCCTGTCAGTTCTTTCTAACCTTCCTTTAAAGAAATTATAGTGTTGTGCTATACAGAATAGAAAACATTATTTCTTAGACACAACAAAAGTTATTTGCTGAAAGACATTTTGAGGAAAAAGTAAAAAATTGAAATGTGCCTGACCTGCACAGCTCATTGGAATCCCTGTTTATCAAATCTGCCTCTGTGTGCTCTGAAACAACAGGAAGTTCAAACCACACTGTTGTTTTAAACCACGCTGCGGATGATGGAGCTGTTTTACTTGCATATCGGTTTCAAGGACAGAAGACTTTTTATTATCACCTAAAAAATTTAAAGAAGTGAATGAAGAAAAGATTACCTTTTTTTCTCATCTAAATGTATAGAAATTGAGTAGTATTGCTCATTAAAAACACACTATGAATAGTTGATGGAATTTGCTAAGCCAGGTGTTGTGTAACATTATTTTAGCCTGTCAAAGGGGTTTTCATTTAGAAAGTGTACTTGGGGACTTAGTTTTATTCTAATTTCTGCATAATCTTTTAGCTCTCTTTTCACATATGAATTTACATTGGGTAGCTGATACTGAGAAATTAGAAAATAATTATTTTAAAATGTCAGATGAAATGCTTCCTCATATAACCTCATCTGTCTAAAATTAAATGTGCTAAGGGAAGGATGTCAAACTGTGTGATAAATTTATCTTGTCTTGGTTTCTTTTCTTTTTTTTTTTTTAACTAAATTCTTGAGGTCTCAAATTGTTTGGCTTGGAAGGGACCTTAAAGGTCATCCAGTTCCAATCCCCCTGCCATGGACAGGGACAACTTCCACTAGACCAGGTTGCTCAGAGCCCCACCCAATCTGGCCTTGAACACTTCCCAGAATGCAGCATCCACAGCTCCTCTGGGCATCCGGTTCCTGTGTCTCACCACCCTCACAGTAAATAATTTCTTCCTGATGCCTAATCCAAACCTACCCTCTTTCAATTTAAAGCCATTATTCCTTGTTCTATTACTACATAGCATTGTAAAACAAATACTAAGGTTGTGTTGCTGTTTTTCTTAGCATGACTACCTTCATTGGTAATTCATTGTTTTAAAGACTTGAAGGACTCTGGAGTGTACTGCAGGTACACGAGTAGATTGCTCAATTTTATATCTAGACCTCCAAGTACACTGGAGGATATGTAAAATAACTCTTGGGCAGACCAGAATCAATTCATGAGAGACATGATGAGCACCCTTCACTGAGTAATACAGTGAGGCAGAAATGTGTGGCTTCTTGTCTCTCCAAATGGTAGTACTGGTAGCAGGAGCCATATCCCTGACCTGAATGGAGGTTAGGAAGGTGAAGCTTCTCCTGTGCTTCGTGGCCAAGTATGTGTGCATGCACAGTGAGTGATGTGCATGAAAGGAGGAGGAGGGCAAGTAGCTGCTGTACCTGTACACAGTCTAATACATCCACAATCTCTGTGTGCACTGAAGATCTGGATGAAATGGCATTTGAAGGAAGGTGATTAGGTGCTGTGGCATGTGATGTAATTAGTTTTGCAGGATTTGGGAAAAAAAAACAAAACAGTTAAATGTGGACTTTGCCCCACTGTAAAGGTCTCCTTGTGGTAAGAGTCAAGTGTAAATATTAAAGACGGCATGAGAAATGCTTTTTTTTAACATCAAGGTGAAAAGGTGTAAAAGGATGGTGATCAAAAGGAATTACCAAGGCCCTTTTATGATAGGAAATGGATTTTAAACTAGTTTATTATTATTATTATAGAAGCCTATGATCATCACAGGAAATAAATTTGAGTGTGTAATCTGAATCACAAAATGATTGCCATGAGAGCTACATATTTCCCACAAAGGCTTTTTTTTTTTTCCCTGAGGGTGAAAGGTTAAAAATTGTTATGCTTTTGTTCTTGTTTTCTCCAAACTCTTACTTGATTTCCAAAACAACCCATTTGAATTCATATGCAGGAATGGGCAGCCTATCAGTCATGATGTGCTTGTATCTCCCAAGCAGTCTGGAGGTGCTACATCATGCAAGTGGCAGTACGGCTGCCCAGCCTCTCTGGCTGTGGCTAATAAAATCCATTATAGATATCATCACTGGATTTTTCAGGGATGCAGCTGTACAGGAAACCTACCAATGTGCCAGTGTGAAGTTGGAATCAGTGTCATCTCTAGCCATGAACCTATTCATATTTCCTTGCCAGTGAGCTCTTTGGAGTAGGTTGACAGGTCTTGTAGCCCTTGGATCATAGAAAGCCCTTGGATCATAGAAAGCAGGGCCAGGAGTGATGACTGAAGCTGATTTAGGTCCCAGATTTTCTCTGTTGTATAATGTTTATTTCAATTAAGTCATGTGGATTTTGTTCTGAGTCAGCTTGTGCCTCAATGCACATATATAAGATAAAGGGAACAAAAACATATATAGATATCCCAGTTGGGATGAAACTTCATGAGACACCATTGGAAGGTGCTAATAAAAATGTCTTTCCGTGACTTTTGAACTACATGATCCCAAAATCTTTGAGCAAGTTCTTTACAACTAAGATATGTACTTCTATATATTCTTTCTTTATTGCTATTTCATTTTTTTTCAGAATATTTTTCATTTAGAGCTTTTAAATAAATCCTTGGAGCACAGCACAAACTATTTTTACTGTACAATATAGCTTCATAGACTATTTAACACAGTGGGCCATGTTTCACAGCTGGCTGAATCTCAGGAAGTTAACCAAATTCTGCTTTCATTTAGAAGAACAATAAAATTTACAAAGACTAAAGTAGAACTTGGAGTTTGTGGTTGGTAAATTTGGTTGTCTCAGCACTTACTGATAACTGTATATTCTGACTATATCTACTCTCTGCCTGTAACAAAAGGAGCTAGTCACTGGCAATCATCTATAACTAAATTTGGAACTTAGCTTCAGCTTCTTATTTGCACAAAGCTATATTTGCATGGAATGTTTGCAGGAAATAAACTTCGAAGGATGAACTTATTTATAAAATAGAGATGTGTTGACATACTCTAGTAAAAATACTAGTAGAGATGAAATACTGACTAGTTCTGTAGATCCTACTCTCTATTTTTTTGGACTCAGGGTTCAAACTCTCCTGGCCTAGCAGGGGGTTCTTCTCATTTTTAATTTATGCAATGTATGTGATATAAACTTGCAAAAGAGCAAAATTCTTGGTTCAGAAAATTCTGCAGTATGTCTTTTTGTCTCCTCTCCCATATTTTGAACCCTGATACATTTCAGATGGTAATCATGAATGTATTATTGCAATGGGGTAGTGTTTGAACTCTATGTAACTTAACATGGGCTGAACTATGTTTATGTCACTTTAATAATACTCTAGAGCTATACATATAGAACTTCTGGATACTCAAAGGTATGGAAGCTTATTTAATGATTTTGGAATTGTTCTATACAATGCAAAATAGTGTCAACGTTAGGTACTCAAATAGCTACATAAATGTTTTAAGAACAGTGAGAGAGAAACCTTGTCTTATTTCATTGACCAAAACTGACTCCAGCACATTCTGAATGGAAATCTAGGATTTTGTTTTCCCCTGTATCTCCAAGTAGTCAGTCCTCTTAGGATAGTTGATTGCACATGGATTGTTGATGTAGGATTTTATATATGTTTGCTTTGCTAATTAATAAACTGAGTTGAACCTTGTGATTTTTTTTTCACATTAAATGAACATTTCATAAGACTGTATTTAATCCAGGTGAATACATGTGTCCTAGGAGGAAAGAGGGTTGTATACATTAGTTAGAAAATAAATTCTATGTATATAATTTTCTTCCTACATGGTGGCTTCCCTGTGGTTGCTATGTATATAATTGTTTCTGTTTGTGAGAAGACTGCCAAAACTAGACAAAAACAGCCTTTTTCCTTTTTAGAGGGGCATAGCTTTAAAGTTTGATCTTCTCACGGTTTCATAGTTAATGTTGCCTATTTGGTGGATATCATTGATTTGTGCTTCTGAAGTACAAACTGGTATTGATTCTTAACTGTGGAAAATGGTAAATATCCTGAGGCAGCTTTTCATTAATCCCATAATTCATTTTACTGAGTGGTAAAAGGCAACATAATTATGGAAAAAGTTACTTTAAGGACAAATCGGTAGTGAACGATTTCAAGTTGAGTAAGATGAAAAAGAAAGAAAGAAAAGAGAAAAAAGAAAGAGAAACAAATGAAAAGAAAGAGAGAAAGAAATTTGTGTTAAATAGGACCTCAGGAGACATGCTTGAGACTGATTTGAAGGAAAGTACACATGGTAATAGAGGAAAATTATATATGTAGGAAACTATATAGCTAAGAAAGAAATTAATAACAACCTTTACATTTCGTTCCATTACAACTGTCATGGTAGTTGTCAGGATTGGGAGAGGTAGGCTAAATAAAGATCTCAGCCTTCAGACTACTGATGTCTTATAGTGCCTCCAGTGACATGTAATTTGAGAAAAATATTGATTGAATTTTTTATATCTGATTTTGTTTTGTATGTGTACATTTTACACGCTGAAAATAAAGTACATGTGGGTGTATCAAAAATGAATCCAGAAAATACTGTATTACTTCAGAGTGCACACAGATGTATTGTACTGGTCTATATGGATTGAAATATAATCAAATGTTGCTATCAAAGCATGCCCCATTGTTCTCATAAGGAATACAAAAAAATTACTTAGCACACAGAAAAAAAAAATTGCATTTTTGCTGGAGATCCACCAGAATATTCTGTATATGTAAATGCTGTAGAAGTGTTTAGTAGCATTGTAGGAAGACCCTTTGTTGTTGAAACTCTAGACAGCCTTTGCATATCTCTTGAGGAATCCAGTCACTTGCACCTTCTTTAACATGCCACCTATGTTAGTTCATTTTTTGATTTTTGTAGCTACAACCCAGAGAACATGAAGAAAGAAGAGAACAGTATTACCAACAAAGAGATGAGCTTTCCTATGAAGAAAAGCTAACTCATACATTTCAATGAGATTTAAAATGCAATGGTTAATTGAAGTTCCTTAATCTATTTTTGTCTCTGTATTTGAGGTGTAGTTTACTCTTCAGACTGAAGAATTAATAGGTCTGGATTTACAGCTGAAACAAACCTTTTGAACTGAGTTAAGACAGTTGTTATTAATTCTTTGAAGGAATAGCTTACTATAATTTGCTTAAGAATTCACACCTTGTTGGGCGTGAATTCACACCTAGTTGGGGTACTTCACACCTCTTTTAGTGTTTTTTTGGCTCCCATTGGTTTACCTGGCCCTGTGTAGTTTGGGATAGGATCTTGGTTCAGTCTCAGCTGGACATATCTCTCTGAGTTACATACAAGGATATTTGTTGGGCTATTATTTTTTTTTACGGGTTAAGAACAAATAAACCTGCAGTAATTAATGGGAGGTGAAAACAGAGAAGGGCATTACTTTCCTGTGAGATTGGCTGTGTTGGGGGAAACAGGACAATTCAACTTCTGCCTTACGGATGGCTGTGTTTTGGGGTTAGTGAACATGGGAGTTCCAAAGTAGTGTGTGTAGTTGTCTGTGTCCAGCAGCTGTGTTGAGTGGAGGAGGATGTCATGAAGCATTGTGATCTTAATCTGACATCTGTAACTGGCACCCTCTTTCCAGGGATGAATATGGAAATTCACAAACTGTTCCTTTATTATGCTCAGCAGTGGTCTATTCTCTTTACCCAATACCTTCGTATCTTATTTTGTCCTCTGGTTTGCTGTTGTTTTTTATTCCGGGTTAAACCTTTGGAGACACAATTATTGTAAATGCAGGCACGAGAAATAAGGTTATAGCTGAGAAAGAAATAACAATTATTATAACAATAACAACATACTTTTAATTGGCTATAAGAAACCAAATATATTGATGTCTTGTGTGTCCAAATGGCATATGTTTTGTAAAAGACTTGGTCAAATCTAGCGGTAATGAATTGTTTTCAACAGGACAAGATATTGACAGCCTTAACTTAGCAGAGAAATTGCTCATGCATGATAACTCTCATGAAATCTGTAGTGTCCGAGAGTATGAATCAACACAGGGATTCAATTAATGATATTTCTTAAAGAATACAGATTAATTTTATCTCTGCCTAAGAAATAAAGAAGAAAGATAAATAACGCTTTAAAAATCTAAGTCTGCAGTAAAAACTGTGCTAAGATGGTCAGGATTCATGTTGATGCTTAATGTACAAGGTTGGGAATTAGAAACCAAGGAAAACTAAAAAATCACTATTCTTAAATCTCATCTGTGTCACTTATAAATCCTACTTTTTCTCCTTAACTTTTATGCAACAGCACTGTGGGTGTATAGTTTACTTCTCCCAATAGTGCTTTTGTGTGGGTTTTGTGGCAGAGCTATGAACTACTGGAACTAAAGTAGTTGTTATGTATCCTTGAATTTGCTCATTCAGTGTGATCTTAGGAGTTCCCCTGAGGGTACTGTGCTGAAATGCTTTAAATTCCCTTGGTGAAGCCTGGGGGGTTGAGTTGTTACCTCTATTATAACACCTAGTGGAAGTTAGATGGAAAATGATAAAACTAACAGTGTTTATAATGTCTGCAAAAGGAATTTAACACAGAAAGGTTTAATGCCTAATCTGTTCAATTAATCTGTTCTATGTAAATCTTAGTCTAAATACATGAATGATCTAGGCCTTTGAGTGAGAACCATGTCTGTTGGGTCTAGGACTGGAAAGCTGATATAGTGACTTCTGTTTTCCAATCCCCTTGGAGAACTGATCTCTGCACAGGGTTCTTTCCTTTGCATGTAGAGGACTTGTGTTCTTGATGCTGTCATTTGGACAGCATTACATGGTCGTCTTTGATCCTTTGTAAACAAGAGTTCTTATTTCTTCTTCCTTGCTCTATGCCTTTTTGTTATGTAAACAAATTAACTTGTAGATCCTTTTCAGTAAAGGTAAAATAAAGATTTCCAGCGAGCACTACCATTTGAATGAGTTAATCATGAGTCAAACACAGAGCAAATGAAGAGTCTCACACTTGCAATTAATAATGAGCTGCAAATAAAGCAATGATATCTGATCACATTATTTGCTTCGTGCTCTAGTCTTTGTAGAGATTAGGGTGCTGTTCTGCTAGATCAATGTTGTAAAAATGCTATGGCCTAAAGAGCTTGCAAAGGAAAGAAGCAGAGACAGAAACACACAGAATTCAGCTGCGTGAGATTGCGCAGTAAGAAGTGTTATATCTGGGGAAGTCTGTCCGCTGACCCTCTGCTCAGGGTCTACCTGCCAGAGCAGCACTGTAAGGAACTTGTACCCACCAGGCTCTACAAGCAATAAAAGAGATAGGAAAATGCCAAAAAATATTCCAAATTACTAGAATTGAGTTGTGGGCTAAGAAGGTTGTGAAACACTGTCTAGACCATTGAGGTTATATTTATATTCCAGGTTTGTCTTGACCAGTTCCTGTGAGACAGAAAGAATAAATTAGCTGTGCTTTCTAAAAAGCTGAACAGTAAAAAAAGCGAAATGAAAATGGCATGATGCTGCAGTATTCAGTAACATTTCATATTCTCACTGTCTCTCCAGAAGAATACTTTGTCCCCCACAATCACATATCTTTCCTTTTCTTTTTTTTTTTAGTTTTGATACACTAATTTCATTAGGCCATGAGGTATCAAGTCAGAAAAATTAGAAACATTCTAATGAGGAAAAAATAGATGGGAAAATAGACTATTGACATATTTAATGATCCTGTTCTTATTTATGTCTTTGACTTAACTACATCTGAATAATGATGGCACATACTTGGAAGAGTATTTTTAGCTCTTTAATCACTATACCAAAAACCATTCAGAAAAATAAAGTAGATTGAAATGCACTTTACAGTCAAAAACCCTTTCAAAGCCCAAAGGGAATAAATATACCTAAAACATATTAGGAGTCTAAATGCAAATGTAATAGAATTCTAGACTATAGACCTTTGGCTATAAATGTTACTGTCTAGCTTGTGTTATTGCCACTAGGGATGAGGTAAACCAAGAAAACTGTAACCTTAGTTTAAATTTTAATAAGAAGTGCATGCATTGTTTTCTAGCTGTATTATTTAGAATTATTTTGTTAACATCAGTGTGCAGACTTTTAAAAATCTGATGTTCTGCACATACCACATTTGATGGCATTCTGATTCTAATTACCCAACAGAAGCAATCTGAACATCTGAAGATACAACTATATTTTTATATTTGCACGTATGTAGGTATCTCACTTGACTACAAATATAAGGCAAAATAAGACTATATTGCTTGTCTTAAAAAAAATAAATCAAAACACAAGAAAAATTAAAATAACAGGAAAAACCTCACGTGAAATAACAACAAAATATCCCAAACAAACAAAAAACCCTCCAGGAAACCCCAACACCACAGGACCCAGCAACAGACTTCTGCAGAGATGGGAATGGTTGATACTCTGGTTATAGTAAATTAAACAAACACACCCTAGACCCCAGAGAAGACTAGAGTACATAATAAAAAGGCACAGAAAGACATAATTAATGTTTATTTTGTACTTGGGAACCATATGTGGCTTTGAAATAAAAATGCCAAACAGAAAAGTTGACAGCAGGGATTGTAGCTGTTAACTGTCCTGGTTCAAAATGCTACAAAATAAACCTCCTATCGTTGGGAATTTACCAGTGTTGTTCATGTGACATTAAGGCTTATCTATTTTTATGGCTAGTCACATTTATCTTTGAAGATATGTCTATGAACAGAGGGTATGGAATGTGAGAAAATTATTTGCCTCAGAGAAATATTGATTTTAAATATAAGCAATATTTTCTGCAAAGGTACTTTTGCATTATAGAAAGATGATAGTTGATGATTATGCCCAGTGCTGGCCATTGCAGAGAACCATGCTGTAGCTGATACTTCGAAACAGGATCATAGGCTGTTGATTCCATACACTACCTGCCCCCCAAACAACTTCAGAATTATGAAACAAACTTGTTTAAAACCTGAAAGCATTAAAAAACACAGTATCATAAAGACAGATCAACAGCTTTGCTATTCTCCCAGCTACCAGGTGTAGGGATATTCCTTTGTTAACATCTCACATTAAAAAAAAAAAAAAGAAAAGAAAAAGCACCTCCAAAAGAAAGTAAGAAAGGAAACAAGCAAAAAATGACCCCCCCTATATTTAGGTCATATAAAACCCAGGGGTTTTATTGGTTGGTTGGTTGGTTTTTTATTTTTTGTTGTTGGTGGTTTTTTTTTTTTTTTACAAAGACTGTAAAACTCAAGGGAATATTATCTTGGAACTCAGTGTTTAAACATGGTATTTCTTTGCTGAAAGTGATTATTGGTCACATGCATTAGATGATATTGATTCAGCATTTTCCATGATGGGTATCTTTAAAATGAAGAATTGCCAGTAATAAATAGTGGATCTTTAGTAGAGGATAATCCGGTTGCAATGCAAACTTCCAGATGAATCATCATTCATGCAACAATCTATTGACCCCTTGGGATTCACAAATATCTCCATGAATGCCTAGCAGTCACCTGAATGCTCATAAATAATGAATAATGTGGGCTCTAAAAAGAAAGGTAAATGAGCTGCTCCTCAAATATATATTTTTTTATTCATTAAAGGGCAGATTCTGAAGTGAGCAAAATAACAAATGAATACCTATTTTCAACACGGTGAATTAGAGTTAGGGAGGAACTTATTTCCCAGAGAAAATGACCTGAAGAGATGTATGTTACTGTAGCTGATAATTACACAAAATTGTTCAGTTAGATATTAGTCTTCTAAAAACATCCAGTTTTAAATAGCAAAGTTTCATTTGTACTGCTAACAGGGGTATAAGTAGATGTCATGTTATCTCCAAAGGGATTTCATTTGAAGAACACTATTATTTTTAAAGTTAGAAGTCTAGAGAAGAAAACCATAGAGGACAACATTTGGGAGATAAAGGCTGAATTATATGAAAATATAATGAAAAAGGGAAAATATGACAACACAATTATTTTTATTTAGAAACTATGAGTAGATACGTGTGGGTCAAAACTGCTAAAGCATTTGTGTATATGAAGGTTTATTTTGCTGTAGCACTTAGAAAATCGAAATGGAGCAACAGTAGAGAGTATATCATACAATAGAATATTACTCATAAGCATTTCCAGATACACAAAAGGTATTATGGACTGGATAGTATAGACAATTGTGTCTCAGGGAAATGCAAGAACTGCTAAAGCAGACTCAGTCTGCCTTGTCTGCTATCTTGCCCTTGACTATATGGCCACATTTCTATGATATCACATTGAGAGCTATACACCCACACAAATCTGTTTCTCTAGGGAAAAATAGGAACTAAATAAAAAAAAAGTCAGTAGTTTTCATTGCCTGAACTCAAGACAATCTAATATGTTAAAAGACTGAATGTAAAAATGTAGCTTACCAACAAAGCAAGGTGTAAAGAGCATCTGAGTACAAGCATTATGGAGTATGAGAAAAAATATAGTAATAGTTTTCTCTTTTAAATAAAGTAAAATTTGCTAGATGCTTATTGTTTAGTTGAGATGAAGGCAAAGGCAGTGCACTCTGAACAGAATATTTCAGTTCCTTTGTGCTGATTCATTATCACCTTTCTGAGGAAAACATTCTGCAATGATTATTTCATCAAAGTACCCAGTTCTTATTAGATTTGTCCTTTTGTCTTTTTTTTAGACATTAAATCGCTAGCTCTGTTGCAGCCAATTTACCTTGGTAATTTGGGTATTTTATTGACTTCTACAGGCAGCCAAACATGTATGGTATATCAATAACTACAAATTTGTCTTATTAAATAAATTATC
This sequence comes from Climacteris rufus, assembly GCA_013398175.1. Classification (NCBI taxonomy): domain Eukaryota; kingdom Metazoa; phylum Chordata; class Aves; order Passeriformes; family Climacteridae; genus Climacteris; species Climacteris rufus. The sequence continues at coordinate 573,320 of VZRZ01004629.1, read as the reverse complement.
TTTGTTTAATATTAATGGAATTTGTAAATAACATATAAAAGAGAACTTTGGAAAGCTGGAAGAAAGGTGAAACCTCTTTCTCTACTTTTCTCTTACAGAACAGCTCATCTCAGCTGTAAGTCAGGATACAGCAATCTTAAATCCTGCCTGAGATAGGTGTAATTCTGTTAATGAAATCAGATTCAGCACGCTTGAATTGAGCTAGTTTTGTGAAGACTCTATGACTAAAACAAAGGCCAATGTTAAACTTGTTGTGAAGAATACATAAAATCACTGAGAACCAGCAGGTTCTCATAGTGCAGCCCTGTTTCTGCACTTCCAATTCAAGGTGTGTCTGCTCAGGACCTGTCGGTAAAATCAATCTAGATTGACCTGTTCAGGCACTGGATGTTGATAGTTTGAAAATCTTCTTCCTTTTGCTCCCAGTGTCTGGTTTTGAAGGAGAGGATGTTCCAAATATTTTGGCCAGGAGAGTTGGTTTCCAGAAGCTTATGTTAACATATTGGACATTATTACCTTTCTCAGTAAGCAAAGAAGTAGTTATAAGGTAGATTGGATAGCTGTTACCAATGTCTTCATATTGCAGATAATGGCAATGCATAATTACTTTCATTAACAAGCCAAACATCATTATGAAGCAATTGGGTTAGTTGTGTTTTGTTTTGTTTTATTTTGTTTTGTTTTGTTTTGTTTTGTTTGCTGCTGCTGTTGGGCAGCTCTTCCTAAGGCTTCAAGGATGTTTAGAAATCTTCCTCTAATATCCAACTTTATTCCTTTCATGGGCAGTTTATCCCAATTTGCTTTGTGTCCTTTAGCTTAAAGAGCATGTTGGGGTTTTTTTCTCAGACTTGCACATCTATTTATGCACTGATTGTTTCTTAGTATTATTTTATTAATTGATGGAGAGATAAGTAGTCCTTCTGGCTACTTAAGATATAAAATAGTGTTTTGTTGCAATGTCTGCATGATACTAAATATTGAAAAGAGATTTATTACAATTCACTTGTGCACATAAAGTTCTCTAGCTTGTTTAATGTTCAAGTCTGTGCATCCTAAAACTTCGGCTGATGTTACAACCCAGAGGTGCCCATAGTGCTGTGTGCAGTTGAGACCATCTCTTCATCACACTTTACTCACTGAATGGTTAGCCAAAAAGGAGATGAAATGTCTTTTCTATCTGAAATTACCTAACTTTTTTGTAGGCACTGCACAACATGGACAAAGAACACAAACTGTTAAAACAGCAAGTTTCCCTGTGGTTTCACTTCCTTTCCATCTTAGCATGCTATCTTCTGTTTTAAAAAGTGCCTGTAAATATGTTGGTTTTTTTTTTAATGTTGCTGTCTGTCAGTTGAAGATTTTTTTTGTGACATGGTTGCAAAGTGTCATAGGTTGTTGCCTTTTTGGTTTGATGGGCTTTTTTCAAACATTTTCTGTTGAATTTGCATTGTAAAAACATTAAGGCCACTATCATTTTACTGGTAAATGGAATAATAACTGATTGTTAAAATCAAAATATGTTTTACTTCTGGAAGGGTTTTAACCCATCCCACAGTGTAAACATCAGAGACGAATTTGTAGTGCCTGATTCTTTCAGGGCATATGAATGGACTGTGGACTTGTTTACAAACCAAGAGTGAACTTCAGATGTTCAGATGTGAACTTTGTGTATCAGAAAATTCTCTCCAGCAGCATCTCAAGTAGAGATGAAGGCATGTGTGCAAGCACAGCGTTAACATGACACTTCACCTGATCACACTCTAAACATTTGCTTTTGCAGAATAACTGGCATGGACTTGCTTTCCATGTGTTAAAACATAATGGACTTTTCTATAAGGATTTAAAGGCACACCCATATAAGTAACAATATTTATTTAAAATACTTTTATTAGTCTTGTCCCTTATTATACTTTTGCTTTACCTGACAGTAGTAGTAGTGTAGGGGAAGGATGAGGGGGGAGAAAATGGGTCAAATTAGTGAGAAATTATGTGTGGCCTGTGGAGTATTGACTGGTGATCTGCAGAGAACTAGCTGGTTGAATATATGAAGTCATGTACAGAAAATACTGCTTGCAGAGAAATTCCTGAAAGAAGATGGAGCATATGGAGCTGCAGACTCACTGGCTTGACTGAGCAGAATAGACCCATAACGCTGAGTCTGGGTGCCTGCTCGAGGCCACTCAGCGATAGTCTGGGAGTGACCCTGGTTTCCCGGGGGCTGCAGCTCGCAGCTTCCCCAAATGCAGGGCGTCCTCTGGCAGCTCTGTTAGTGCTGGCTCCTCTGGGGAGAGCAAGCCCCGGGCTGATGTTGTGGGCACAAGCGAGAATAAAGGCCAGAGAGAAGGGCTCTGGTGTGAGTTCCAGCTCTTTTATTTCCCGGGGAGAGGCAGCAGGGAAGGCAGGAGAGGGTCCGGGGTCCGGGAGAGGCGGCACGAGGGTCCGGGGTCCGGGAGAGGCAGCGCGAGGATCGGGAAGAGCTGAAGGTTTCAGGGACCAGGCAATGGGCAGGGGGACAGCGGGATTTATCGGGATACAAGCAGGGGAGAGTAACCAATTGGGGTACAAGGATTTACATGGAACCAATGGAGAACTGAACAGCAATGAAGCTTCCAGAACATAACCTTACAAAGAACATGAAGTAATACCATAATTAAGCGATAAACTGAAACATGTAAACAATGTTGCAAGGGATGCTGGGGGGGTGAGCCAGAAAGCTCACCCTGACAAGGGAGTGTGGCTCAGACCGTGGCAACCTTGTCCTGAGCCCACCAGTCTTGAGCCTGTGGGGCTGTGACTTTTGCCACATATGCCACCACAGACCCATGCTCTTGCTCTCTCAGCCGGACCTGTTATGGGAACTATTACAGCTGTTTGATTTTAACAACTGTTCAATGCTGGGTTTTGTCCAATCGTGAGTGACAACAGTTTGAGATATTCTTTAATCCATGCTGTCTGATCTGTGCAGTTCTACTTGATGGCAGATTCTCTGCTCCGTCCTCCTCCTTTATTTGTCTTTGTTTTACTTTAGTTATTTTTTTAGGACAGTAAGAAACTATGAAGTGCAAACAAAGTGTCTTAGACTATGTTGCTTGATTGCCTGCTGAAGATGTCGCTGCATTCTGTAAGATGAATTCTGAGTGGTATAACTGTACAGTTTACTTGGTCTCTCTTAGTATTATGATCTCAAAGTAGCACCATGTTATAGATGGCCAAAATTGAGATTGACTTTCGTGTCTTTACTTGTTAATTAAGTTAATGAGTTGATAAGTTAATTTTTATTGTTAATGAGTTCATCACAATGTTATTTCATTATATTGTTATTTGTTAATGTTGCTATGATGTACCTTCAAATTAACTCTGTGGGTTTTAATTATTTATTTTATCTTTTAATAGTTTCAATAAATTTAATAGAGACATGATGGCTGCCAGACACAGAAAGCAACCTTCCAGAACTTTCCCTACACAGTGTCAATCAGGGTATCAATCAAGCCAGACCCCACTTGATTTAACAACTGGACGTGCTCCCTGTGGGCAGGATTGAGCCAGACTGCCCTGGACAGGTGGAGCAGGGGTGGGTCAGTAGCACCAAGACCCTGGTTTGGAGGAATGTAACAATGCTCTTGATTGACACTGGAGGGGGATAAAAGGAGCTGCACGAACTCTGGAGGGTGTGCCTCTGGCCAGACCAGCCACACACCCAGCACTGTGCTTGGTATTGCAAGCATCCCTTATTGATAGTTTTATTTTTATTAATAAACAGTTAAATTTTTATAAAGTGAGGTGTTGTTTCTCGCATACCACCTGTTCTGTTTTGATGCCCCCCTGCAGGCTGTGGGAGGACTGAGAGTAATGATATTTGAGACATTTCAGCTTTTTACTTATTCCTCATTTTTGTTTTTTTTATGTTTAAAAATTATAAATAAATAAAAAACAAAACAAAAAGCTGGGCAGAATTTTACAAGGAGAAAGAACAAAACAGTTGAAGAAAGTAGGTAGGGATCCACATCTAAATGCAGAACTGTGTGACATCCATTTTTTATGCATGAAATGGAGAAGTAATAGACCAGGCCTGCTTTACAAAGGAAGACAGTTGGCATGTATTAAAGGTGTCAGGTGGTGGATTTGATCTCTCTGTTAAGTGTGATGTTTCTTGCCAAGGAAAAAGATCAAAATGTACATAAAAATGGAATCTTTGTCAAACCCCTTAAAAAGACAGCTTTATGAAAAAAAGATGGCGGTAATGGGAAAGGTCCCATGTAACCCCTTGTTGGAGAAAAACTTGTTTAGTGTGGTATACATATATAAAATAAAAAAGGGTCAAGTATGCATACCAGGGGCAGTTTCATGCCTTTCAAAAGGAGCCTGACTAACAGCATCCTCTTTTACTGTGGAACTTTCCATAGGATGCTACGAAAATAATGCTGGGTTGGAGATGCATAAAATTTTAACAACCAAACCACAGAACAATTTGATGTGGAACCTGCTGTGAACCCCTTTCCTGGCTGATGTTGTTGACTGGAGGAAGATAATAAGTGTAGAGTACACAAGGACAAATGTCTTTCTCTGATGGCTTTATGTAGCGCAGTAAGTCTTCCAATAAAGTTGAGAATGAGAACTTACAAAAAGCATTTGGAAAAAGCAATAAACCAAAAAGGACTTAAAATTGTGTCAGAATTAACACTCTTGTAAACACTTGGTCAAGAATGAAAAATGTTCCAGGACACATATTTCATATGGACAGAAAATGGTTAACGTGGTTTGGTTTTGTTTGGTTTTGTTCTGTTTTGTTTTAGTTTATCCATTTGTTTGTTTTTTATACTATTCAAGATTTCAAGAAAGAAGTAATATCAAGACTAGAAATTCTTTCACAGCATTTAATCAAGTCAGGAGCATATTGAAATCAAAGAGAGCTAATAGACTAAACTGAGAATTTCTAATTGAGTACTGACTTCCATAGCCCTTTCCAAATGGATGACCTGATTAAACATTAATGAAGAAATTATATACCTTTTAAAGTATGCAGAAAGTTCTTAGCACAAGAATTTGAGGAAGGCAATTGTTCTATTTGGGGCATATACACATAGTCTTTGAGCCTTTCTATGAAAAACAATAGTTTTAGGAAAAGTCTCAGCCAAGACACGCCTTGAAATGAACCAGGATAGGTGAAGCAATAGACCTTCAGAACTGAATTATTTTATTTATTTATTTCACATTATAGCATGAACACAAAAAAAAAGTTACAAGAAGACGTTAAAATAGGGATGTTGGTGAGATTCTTGCCTTTGGGCCAGGCCTCTGTTGCTGCCTTGGGCTTTGTCATCTATTTCTCTAGGCCCTCCTTTGGTTTGCTTCACTGTAGTTCACCAAACTCAGGTGCTAGAAAGGCATGACTAGGAAGGTAGAATTTAATGAACTGTAAGTTCAGAGTGATATTCTGAAAAATACTTTTCTTTGAAGCATATGGTCTGATCATGTTTTGCCACCTGGACTTTCAGAGATGTAGTGACAGCAAAAGGATGAAAAGCAAACTCTTCTTTCCACATGGCTATGGGAAAAACATAAAGAAGACACTTCTTTCCTCTCCAAATCTGCTAATTTGGTTCTTAATGTGCAGCAACTTCTCTACACACTCCAAAGCACTTTACAATATTAGTTAGTGTGATTAGAGAGGTAATTAGGAAAATGTGTAATAATGGGATGAGAGAGAACTGATGCTTTAAACCCTGCACATTATAGTCAAAGCAATTTCATTTCATGAATAAATAAATCAGATCAATTTCTTCTCACAGAGATACTTCATGCTACAAGTGAAGTTGGATGCTTTGATTTAAAGTCAAAGTGGAGCTATGGCATAGAATTCATTCATTCTCACAAAGCTACACCAAAACCAATGCAGAACTGTGTCTGGCAGTGGGTCAGCACTAGAGCTTCTAGATCCCAGTGAGAAGAATGAGAGTCAGTTATGTTTTGATAATAACAGCAGCAGAGAGCTTGTGTACTTACTCTTACATATATGGGAAATTGAATAAACAAAACCCATCAGAATGGATCAAATCTGTAAATTTCTTCATGACATAAGAAAACATGAGGTTCACAGGTTGAGAAAGGGCTTTGTTTATGTAAAACCTGGAGGGGTTTTAACCAGAAATCTACATTCTTGCAGCTTGCTCCTGCAGTCCCTGTTGAATTACTTCAAGCTCTTGTCTTTCTTATCTTTAGTACAGTGTTGACAGTGGGGTACATTAGGTGATTTAGGACATTCCCTAGGCGGAGGTATTTCCATTGCATTAGTTTAAAGATGCCGCTACACCTTCTGAAGGAGATGTGCTGCTCTAGACTACTCATGGCCTATTTCCTTTGCCAATTACTAGCCCTTTTTCCATCTACCTTAGTTTTAGTTTAGGCTAAAGGCTTAGATCCTTAATTTTATTTTAGGCTTGTTCCTGTGTCCAGACTTAAAAAACAAATTAAAAAAGCATTTTCTGATCATTGGGAAACACCATGACTTCATGGTTGCTTTCAATAGCGATCATTCTAATGCAGTAAAAAGAAATTACATTTTCAAAATTGCATAAAATATACTGTTATGATGACGCTAAATCACTGAATGCATCATGCCCACAATGGGAATGTTAGTAAGCAGCTCATTGCACTCTGCAGCATGTGACATGCAAAATGTATATAAAGCTTTTCTTGATTGCATATCTAGGATCTTGAGACACATGCATGGGAATCACGGTTTCAGTTGACTACTATAGAAGATGTTACTGAGCATATGCTGTGCATACCCAAACAGCCCAGTTTTTAGTAACTATGGAAAATCATGCTGTTGCTGATATGAGAAATCTGACCTAGGGACCTCCTGAAAACTGCATGTCTCTCTACAACTTGTACTAAAGAGAGGAGCCTCTTTACATGGAAAAATCATGAATCCATAACATATGGACACGAGAAATTATAGCACAGGATGCCATTTACAGAGGTTAAAACACAGTTGCCTTCAGAGAATTTCTGAAAATTTGTTGCTTTCTGGGAAGGGTTTCTGAGAAGACGTTGATATCAGGAACAGAGTTCATTTAAAAATGTATTAAGTTTGAGCTGAGTTCTGATCCTGTGAGTTGTTGGGTGCGAGAAGTTGTTACTAGGCACCTTAAGCTGAAACTGATGTTCATCAGAATAGAAAACTCTCATGTCTCACAGGGCAGAGCCCTTGCCATCTCATTTCCAGGATCATAATGGTCTGGGACACACCGTTATGTACAGAGACAGGCAATGATACTGTATTGCTATAAAAAATTAATGAAGTCTCTTTGCTGTTAAGAGCAGGGAGTTGAATGCATTTTTTATTCTGCAGAACACTGAGTCTTATGTTTAGTTGTACTACCATCTTTAGAAAAAAAAAGAAAATGAAAACGAATAGTGGAGCTAAACTACATTTAGAAACACGTTAAGCTTCATGTTAGAGTTTTCATGTAGAATTTTGAAAATTTTCCAATTAAGAACATCAAAACATCTTCTGTACTGTTTAGTTGTAGATAATATTAGTTTATTGGTTTGAATAAGTGATAATAGGGCTTGTTTATATGAAAAGAGCACACCAGTCTTGGAACATGCACTTAAATTATACTTTAACCAAAATTACTTCTTTTCTGCCACGGAGAAACTATACACTTCTGCATTTCCCTAAAACACTTTGATATTGAGGGTATGCTTTTTAATACCCACTTTTCAGCATAAAGATTAAGCATATACAGATGGGACCACAGCATGCAGAATTGAGTCCTACTTATTTTACCCTTGTGATTAGAGCCAGTAAAATAAATGTGAGAAAATATATGAGTGGAAAAGGTACTAATCTAAAAAAAAAAAAAAATTGCCAATAATTGCTTGATAAATATTGTTAATATATTTAGTGTGGTAGCAAAAATTGCCATTCAACTGAGCTAACTTTGTATATGTGTTTAATTTTGGACTGCAGCGAGGGGCAGAAATATGAAGAGATGATATTGTGAGAAAAGAGCAGTTATTAAGCTATCTGACTGCATGTTCTTAACATGTGCATGGTTTTCCAGACATTCTAGAGGGTGAATGATATCTTACATCCTCCCTAAAGAGGCTAAGTGTTTATGCAGGAAGGGAAGTAATGACTACATTCACAGCATGCAGTGCTTTTTTGTTTGTGTGGTCGGTTGATTTGTTTTTTTATTGCCACCATAAGTCACAAATAATGAGAGTTCCTTTACTTTTTGAGTTTCTGGTTATCGTAAGTAGTAGCACCTGGAGGGTGTTGTAGTTTAGCTGTAGTAGACCATTGCAGCTCATGTAGCTCTAGAAAAACATGGTGCAGTACAGTGAATGACTAGTGTTTCCAACTCTTGATTTGGTCGTTTACATAACTCCTAAATTGCACTCTCTTACTGCAGCATTATTTATTTATATTGTGTTAGTAACTGAGCTGAAAGTTGGACATGGATCACCAGAGACATTTTCTAGTCTACTCTTTCCACTGCACCAGCTAATAGTCTGTCAGAGACTGAAAAGTTCATGCCTCAAACATTGATATAAAGTTTTTGCTCATTAAGAAACTACAACCAAAGAGAAGCCTCCTTGAAGACTAAGTCTTTGGACTGAAAGTCTAACTCTTGATTAGATAAAGGGAAAAACTATTGTTCAGCTATCTCAGGCTGAGGGAGGGTATGCATCCACAAAAGGCCAGTGCTGATAAACACCCCCGGCTAAGTTTGGGAGGGGAGAGAATACAACTGTGTCACAACAGATCCTGAGCGCTGTGAGAGACTCTCCCCCCTCCCCAAGGCGGACATGCCCAGATACTGCCAAGGGGCCAGGGTACTGTGAAAGCCTTCCCTGGAAGGGACATGCCCAGACACAGCCACCGACCCAGGGTGCCGGGAAAGACTCCCCCCTCCCCAGGGGAACATGCCCGGGCATTGCCAGCCGGCTGGAGAGTATATAAACTCAGGGAATTCTACACTCTGCTGGGGGACTTTCACCATCAAGAAGACCTACTGGAGAGGATCAGCACAACATCGTTGGGATCCACAGAGTGGTGACATTTTCTTTCTCTGTCACTCTCTGTCCCCCCACCTCTTTTCCTATTTCTCCCTTCTCTTTCTCTCTTTCTCTCTTATATTTACTATCAAATAAAACCTATACTATTGACTGGCATATGGTCTCGTTTGCACCTTAATTCAGGCAGAGAAATGTCTAAATAACCCCTATAAAACCAGATCATAACATAGTCCCAGCTCTTACTGGTGAGATCTAAGCACATTGCAGATTAATTTTTTGGGCCAGGCTGATAAACTGTAGCTGACCTCTTCTGCAGGAGGAACCTTGAGGGAATGGCAGTAGTTGTAGAAATCTGGTATTCTCAATTCAGCAACTGAACCACTGCTAGATGCAAAAAATAACTAGATATTTTGAAAGGAAAGAAAAAAAAATAGGTGGAGGCATTTAATGTGGCATTATTCCTTGCTTTCTGGTAACATATAGCAAGTGTAATTTCTTACCAAAACACATCTGTCTTTGACTATTTTCTTAACTAAAGATGGCTTTGTACTTTACTTTGACAAAATATTTTTGTTTATAATTCACAAGGCAATTAACTAATGCCCTGTTTTTTACTAGCTTTGGGGTTTTATGTGGTTTAGACAGTCCCCTAACATTTTTTGAGCAATTTTTTACTTCTTTTCAAGACACATCACCTAGATAAAGGATATTAGGGGACATTGTGCACATATGAAATTCTTTAGTGTGTTTTACTGTGCTAAGGTTCTCTCTTCAATCTTAAAGTAGACTTTATGCTGTGAAGACTGTGCTATACCAGATCTATAAGGATCTTTCAGTGTTGATCAGGTAAACAACCTAAACCAAATCCAGGGAAAAAAAGTAATTTACAAGATTTAATGTTTTTATAAATAGCTAGCATAAATGCATGATGGGTATAGGTGGGCAAATAGATTGTTCTTATTTCACACTATCGTCCATCAAAGTCACCCAGTTGTTTTCCTGTTTTATTTTGCTATTTCTGGAACAACTTTTTGTTTTGGTATGCCCTCTCGAAAAATTTTCCCTCTCTGATTTAGTTATCTCTTTAAGCATAAGACCTTCAAAAATTTTTTTAAATACACTGTACATAGATCCCAGATTCTGTTAGTTTGAATGACTGGTTAAACAGCAAACATCTCAAGAATAAATTGCAGTTTTGTCTTTGGAGCAACAGGGTGAGATTTCCAAAGATGTATAAAGTAAGATTTTTTTTATTTATTTAAAATAATAAAAATAAAAAGTAATCTGGTTACAGCAGAATTATCATATATGCTCTTACTACTTTAATCAATGTTGTAAATTTTATGTCAATGCTTATTCTGATCTATATAAGATAAGCACCTGACCTTTTCATATTTCGTGAGATACTCTTTAACAAGTTCATTTGTCATGGTAATATCCAAATTATTATGAGATATAAAAGTCAATTCTGCATGCTAATAATTTAGAGTGGTCGTGTTTTAAAGCAGATTAGAATCTCATTTTACTTCACCTAGAAGCTTGGAAACGTATTCACTATTAACTTAATTATTGTTAAGAGCAAGAGCAACTCTTACCGTAAAATGAAGTGTTTTACACATTTGCAGTCACAGGAAAAATTTGTTGTCTATAACTTTTATTTTTATGCTTTGAGCTAAATCTGAAGTCATATTTTTGGCTTAGTTCATTTACAGCATTTCATACATCACATTTCATGAGTCCACAGTCTCACAAATACAGAAGAAGGGTGTTCTCTTAAAATGACAGACTGCTTCCATAAGCCATTTCTCTTATAGAAAAAAAAATCACATCATCTTCAAAGTATGGTGTCAATACCTGAAAAGAGGGTAACACATAGCAGTTGTTTTGTTATAGCTAGCTCTGTTTCTTTGTGCATAAGGTGGCTGGTTCAGTTTTGCACTGGTAACTGTGACAGAAAATGTGGAGCAAATGTTTTATTTCATGAACTAGATATTTAAAAGTCTTGATGTTATTTTTTCCTATATAATTTTAAAGACTGGACAGGTTAACTGCTCCTACATAGTCAGCAATTCTCTGGTCTCCTGTTTTTCTGTGTCTACAGAAGACTAATATGGTGAACTGATTTTTCTTTTTTAGATGATTCCTCCAATTATTGGTTGTCTACAATGCAATCTCTTTGGAATCTTCCTATAACTCATTATATTGAGAGGGATAAATTATTCTGCCAAAATGGCATGATCTGTGGCATTGTAGGCAGTTGTGTGCCTGCAGTGGCGGGTTGGAAGGTCTCTTGAACTTCATCTTTGGTTTTCCATACTTTGGACCAATTTACTTTCAATTTGAAAAACTCCTTAATGTCTCTGAGGAATTCTCTCACCAGAATCTGCCAGCTCTTGTAAGTTTTATGGTAGGGTAGCAATTAATTGATAGTCTTCAAAAAAAAGAGGAAAAGGAAAATCACAAATCTGATTTTTTTACTTTGCTGAAAGGGAGGACTGATTCTATTTTAAATTGTTCCTAATTGCATATGTGTATGGAGATGTACATGCATGAACACACATAATTCTTAAGCTGTAAACCTATAGGAATTAAACTAAACAGAGGCTTTTCTTGCAATATGAAAGACAGTAACAGAGCATTTGTACTATTTACTATATAGTTATTGTCTCTATGAAAACAAGAAATCTAGGAAGCTGGTTTCTCCAAAAATCCCAATGGATAATATTTCTGCAGTCTTTCCAAAACAAAGGAAAAAGCTTCACATTAAGTGACAAACTTGATAGCCAGCAGTACTGAATTTTTTAGATAAATATACAAGTTATAATAAACATGTTTATAGTTCAGGAATTTTCTAGATTTGGGTGAGCAGACTTTTAGTGTCAGTTGAATTTATCAGTTCAGAAGCAGTGAGAACCAATGGTACATGTTATATTTTATTATCTAAACAGACATGAAGTACTATTGTGGCACCTTTTTGAGCCAGGTGCTGGCTGAACCCAAAGTTCGGTTTTAGTACCACTGGGTTCAATGCAGCTATCTGTATTTACAGCAAACATAAGATTTAGTTTCCTCTGAATTCCCTGCAAGAGCTTCACTCTCAAAAAGGGTTACAATCTCTCTATGGGAAAGGAAATTTTTTGTCCTCTCATTGTGCTTACTCTTCTTCAAGTTGTTTTTCAAGCACCTGGAAGATTATATACTTATACTGCACAAGAACCATTCTTAAATATAAGTAATATAATTATCTAGTTAATCAGACAGAGGTCTTATTTTTCTTATTTTCATGCTTTTTTTTTTTTTCTTCCGAGTCAAATTCCTGCTTTCATTTCTGCACAAAAGGTCTTGTTTTACTCCCTTAAAGGGTACAGTACCCAGAGGCACACACCTGCAAGGTAGATTTAAGACCCCATTTGCTGGGAGGAAATGTGCAGGATTCAGTACATGATTCTTAGAAGTCATTTGAGAGAAATGTTTGCTTTTTACATATGTGTGTTTTGAACACCATAAGAACAGCTGTGTATCCCAGCAGCTGTGGGGATGTGGGCAACACCGCTGACAACACAGTGTTTTCAGGTTCAGAAAGGCAGAACGTATCCATCCTTGGCAGCCTATGCAGCTGGCCAGCTCCCAAGACCAGATTGAGATCTTATTACATGACACTGCTTTGGACAGTAGAGATTTATTAAAAAATGCTGCCAATGGGAAGTATGTCAAAAGCACTTCTGTACTCCCTCAGAATGACAGCAGCAAATTGATATCTGGATCCTTCACCAGCTGTTTGGAGTTCTCTGGCCTTTCTGTGTGAGAGGGTCACACTGGACACACGTTCCTTTCCGACATTAAAATAAAGGACTCTAGAGTTGAAAAATGAAGGTTCAGTCTAAGGTAAACAGTGTTTGGTGCAAGTCAGTTAATGTATGTTGGTTGCAAGTATAATTTAGAGAAAACAACTAAGCTTGCATGAGTTTGAAAATAGAATATGCTGGTTAGTACTTTTTTACCAGGTATGCCTTTTATCACTGTATAAGATAGCATACTTGATAAAGATATATGGGAGAGTAAAGGAAGGTAAAAAGTGATCTTAGTTCACTTACCTATTTCTCTTGAAAATTTAGTTTTATTACCTAACAGTCCAGGTTTTCTTTTATTTAGGCCTTGAATAATTTGTCTTCCTTCCTTTCAGTGAATTGAGTGAAGTTTTGAATGTTTTTCTTCTGTATTAACCTTCCTTTCAGTGGTGGAGATTTTAATAATTTTTAAAAAATTTTTGAAAAATTTATTTTATGAATAATGAAACAGTGTCCAGCTTACAAAATAGCTCACAAAATCCTGAGAGTTCCTTGAGTAATGCATTTTCATTTTGGCAGTCAGATAGCAGTCAGTAACATATTAGGGTTCAGGAGACTCCTAAAGGGAATTATTTAAAATTGAGATAGGAATGGTGCTGCGGTTTTCCCTCAAATGAAGACCTTTTGGTATTTAAAATTATATTTAGGGAAGCTTGGCTCTTTAATGTTAACACTTCAATAAAAGTCTTTTTCTGCACTGCTGTTTGAAAGAAACTAATGATATATATTTTGTTTATCTCCAGTGTCAGAATGAAATGTTTCTCTATCTGCAAAACCTTAGTCTCTGTATTTTAAAGCTGAATTCACAAATAGACTCAGTCCTCCTGAAGCTGAACTTCTTGATTAATTTTCTATTTGTTATAAAGTTTTATCCATCTCTCCTTAGAGCCAAATATACCATTGTTCCAGTGTAATTTATTCGATTATTTCAGTTACCAGAACGGCCATGGAGCCTGGCACAGAACTCTGGCATGTTGCCAGTGTTTGTAAAAAACTCAATTTTGCAATTTCATATGTGCTAAACTATGTCACAATTGCATTTTTGACAGGACTGAATTCTTTGGAATTTTCAGAACTTTTATTTAGGGAAAAAAAGCAAGAAAAATTGAATTTGTATGTATGCGTCAGGGGGAAATTAATGTATCTAATTAGCTCCTAGTGATCATTGCAAACAAAGAAAACGACATTTCATGTGAAGAACAAAAAGTGCACTATTGCCTTATGCTCCTTCACAGGGAGCAAATGGGATGCAAAGTAGTCCTGTGGGTGGGGCTGCAGGTTGTGCATAAGGAAGCAAAGAGGTTTAGAGTCAGTGTGAGAAGCCAGTCCACATGATTGTGTGTATCTACTACTCTTTAGCCAGTTTCTCAGCTAGATAACTGGACTTGCTCAGTCCTGGTATTGCTTTGGCCACTGTGTTGGTGTGTAATGTAGATATACTCATTTTCTGCTATAGTTGTTGAAGGCACTATTCATTTTTTAATAGCGGTTGGCTATTTTACTCTGGATTGCACTATGAAGTCTTCAGCTTGTCTAGCACTCTTGGATACTCAAAGATAATAAAGGCTACTCTACACTGTGAAGACTTGGTTTTAGGGACAGTTCACATCCAAACATTTTTCCTTGTTTTGGTGTTTGTCTATCCATTCTCTACTGAAATACATTTTCTGACTTGAGCAGTATCAAAACAAACCCATTACATTTAGTTTAGGTAGAAAACGAAAAGAATAACAGATGGATGGATTTCCTCACTGCCTTATCATACAGCTAACAGAATGCAGAAACAATAAATGGAACATCTTCAGCATGGATTTGGGGCCCAACTGGCCATATTAGGTCCTCAGTGGGTTTACAGTGAGCTACTAGATGTCACATTGCTGCCTTTTCCTTGCCTTGCCTTGCCTTGCCTTGCCTTGCCTTGCTTTCCCTTGCCTTGCTTTGCCTTGCTTTGCCTTGC
>VZRZ01004629.1:508749-558424 GCA_013398175.1 Climacteris rufus | reverse complement strand
TTTTTTTTTTTTTAAATCCCTCATGGTTAGATTAATGATGGAATGAATTTATTAACCTATATAACAGACACATTCAATTTGCTGTGTAAGTACAGAATAAAATTAATTTGAAAATTATATTCAGAGAGAATTTTAAACCAGCTTTTTTCCTTATGTGAAGTTATTGACAAGAATCTTTCTGCCTTATTAGAAACAGGTTTTAAACTCAAATTGCAGGGATTTTAATTTTTTTTATTGCGTTTGCACAACAGTTGGTGTTGATTATTTGTACCTTTAAATAGTGTTAGCCATTTCTAAATACCAGCTAATGTGTAATCCCATAAAAATAATCAGATTTATTAATCAAGGTTCTTATGGAAGAGAGAGCTGGAAATCTTCAGTACAATTTTGGAATTTTCTCTGATTTCACTTTTGGCAACATCTAGACAAGGCCACTCTTCTTCCTGTAGTCTTCCAAACCTATTCTTCTCAATCTTAGGCTTCATTAGATCAGCCCTCATCCAGTCAGAGATCAGTTCCTGCTAGAAATTTTGATGCTGTCGGTCAACTGATACAACAGTTTGAATATAGTCCTTTCCCTCTGTCTCTTTATTCTTATGCTATTTATAAAGGTAGGTATGTGAAGGATTTAAAATTTTTACCAGATCTTTTTGTGATATGATAATAAAAAATATAAAATTATATAACAATGAGCAAATTCTATAAAATTACATAATCTTGAGGCTAGAGTAAAAATAAATTATGTCACTGTTAGCTTTGTTCTGTTTGCAGAACACATCTTAATGTAAAAATAATAGAACTAATACGATAAAACAACTAGCAGCTAACATAAAAATGAAATATTTTGTCATGCCTGAGACAAAATATTTTAAATTTTCCACTGAAAATGTATTCTAAAATCTTATTTTCCTGTGAGGTGTTTCTCCGGTGAAACTGTACTTTTGGTAGAACTCTGTCCATCAGAAATAAGAAGGCCAGATATGTTCTGACTGTTTTTTGAAGAATGTCTTCTCTGTGTTGATAGTGTAATTCAAGATGACTGTGTCTTATTTGATAGGCCCTTCCCAGATTTGAATTCCAGGCAGTTGTTTCAGACATGTTGATGTATATGAACAGACTGCTATTAATTTCAAAGATGAAGAGAAAGACAAAAAATTGGATCTCGCACTTAATTTAGGAGCCCACTTCTCTTGATTGAATTAAGCTCTCTCACTTCTGCTAATTCTTGTGAACTCCTAAGTGATTCTTAAAGCATTTTTTCAGAAATGTAAAGTATTTTATGTGGCTCCCTGCTGTGCTTCTATGTCTTGAAAAACAACACAAAAAAGTCAAAACCCATTAAGAGTCAGAGGTTCCTAACTTTCAGTGATCAAAGGAAGAGAAGAAAGGAAATAACAGTTTTGAGCCAAGGGAATAATAAAATCTAAGAAACAAGTATTATAGTTCTATCTACCTGTGTATATGGCCCTCAGCAGTGATTTGAACACGTTATTTCAGATGCAACATTACTAACTTCATCTTTGGCTTCTCTATTGTCAACAAGGTCCCTTTCATTTAGTCAAATAATTTGAATATGTTAAATTGTTTAAGCGGAATTATGAAAGTTAGAAATGGGTCATGTACTGAATTCTCGAGAGTGAAAATTGCATGGACTGGTCCTGTTTACTAGCTGTGTTCAAAGTCTTTTGTTTCCTCTTTTCAATTACAATAAAAATTGAAATATTAGTTTAAAGATTATTTGGTGATTTGTCAGTTATTTGTGTTTATTTTTCATTGCTTATGATTATTTTCTAAGGGATGTAGGGAAACTTCCTAACAGAATATCTGTGTAAAATGTGTATATTTTATATAGAGTAACTTCTCTGAAGTGCCTTCCCCTGTATCTGTTGAATTTACTATTTTTGTATCGTTAGATCAATTTTTTAATGCAAGTTTGGTGTCATATATGATCCCGATCAGGGAGGAGGATAATTTCAGAGGCAGCTGTTATTTAATTTATTTTGCTTGGATGCCAGATTTTGAAAGAATGATTCAGATTCCTAAACTAGATATTTAGTGCCATTTTAGAGCTTTCAATAGCTGCTCAGATTTCATCTACATCACCAGAAGAACGTGGATCTCCTGCAGTTCTCTGCTCAGGTGTGTTGTGTTTTAGATACCCTTGGGTTCCCTTGGGGAAAAAACACTGCATGTCTCTGGTTGGTTACCTGTGTCACACTGTGTTAGTTCCTGAGGAGAGATGCTGATAGATTGTTTGAAGAGACATTCTACTCATAAAATGACATGGCAAAAAAATACTTTGGTTTCAACACCTCAAAGATAGACCCAAGAGATTGCACTTTTTTTCATGTGTTTCATGAACTGCACTTTGCTCAGGGAATTAGTAATCAAAAAAGCTATTTTCATAGCTTTGCATGCAGGGGAGATTAGCACATTCTTATCAATGTGTCTGCTTAGTACTAAGTAAGTATTTTTATCCAATGAAGTTACCGTCTATGAGCTGTGTAAGGCCTGTTAAGGTACTAGTAAGAAATACTTAACTATGTTAGGATTTTACAACTTCTTTTGCTCTGATCCTAACCATAGTTGCCCTCTCTTTAGTCTCACGCAGAAATTCACACCAAAAATCAAGACTGAATGGATTTACATAATGTTCTTTAGGTCTGAGCAAGATGTTATATAGTTGTTGGTTTGTTTTTTTTTTTTCTTTTCTCCCCCTATCCACAGTTACTTTTCCTAAGTGGGAATTATTGATTCAGTTTTAAGTTGGCCTACAGTAAAAGTAGATTCAGTTGATTAGAGTATCATAGATTAAGGATTTAATAGCTACAGGATTTATACATGCATTGCTGGAATGAAACTCCTTGTAATAAATATCAGGAATAAATGGATTTCAACTGTGAAAACATAACATATATTTGAACCGGTATCTTGACCAAACACTTGCTTATGTGTTTTCAGGACATGTAGCAGGGTTATTAGCTAGTGGAAATGAGTATGATGGCAATAGCATGATGGAGGTGTATGTAGCATTTAACCAAAAGTATCTGGGAAATTAGGGCCCTAAATAACCATTTGACAACTTCTACCTTGTTCTATTCAGCTCCCTTTCTTGAATAATGATTGGTATTTGGAATCAGAGGTACCCTGAGCTGTCTCATAAAGACCTTACTGGTGAATTGAAGTTGCACATATCTTCATGAACTCTGATGTAATGAAATTAATTAGAACATAACATCATGCTGCTGGTCACCTTTGTAAGCAATTACTTAATGCCATAAAATATAATTGCAGACATTATGCCATTGCTTGTGGCAGATTACATAAAGTTAAGAAGGCAGATGGTCTGTGAGATATTGGACAAACCACAGCAGACCTGAAGTTTGAGAAATATCTCTTATTAGGATTTATTTATTTTCTTTTTTATTTCAAGTGTGCACATTCTTACATAATTCTCTTCAGTATTCACTAGTTTTCTAGCTTTTCTATTCTACCCTTAAACTTCTCCTTTTCTGTAGGCAACTTGCTGGGTTTCAGAAATTAAAATTTTCAAAAAAGTGTTTTGATCCGGTATCTAATTGACAGCTTTTCTTTTTTTCAAATGGCAGCCATTCACTTTGGCATGTCTAAACAAATATTCCAGCAGAAGTAAAATTGTAGCTTACTAATTGTTTTTTTCATTCCTGGTGATATCTGTGCCTCTAGCTACTGTGAGCAGTTAATTTATTTTTTATCCATGCTTTCTTTAATTCACATTTATTTACACATTAAATAAGTTTATGATGAGACAGCACTTACAGCAATTACAGACCCATCAAAAGTATGTTTTTGGGTTACTTTCAGTTAGAGTTGATGAGCTGACTTTAAGCTACATCCTGACTATGAATCCACTTTCTGCAAATACATACTTGTGCCTCTGGGAATTACATTTATTTACATGCAGCTATTTCTAAATCTTTTGCACAAACATCTCCCCCCTTTTGCATTTGCTTTATTTACTGTGCTTTTGATTAATTTATCAATGAAATCTCCTATTTGTTCTGTTGTTTTGAATTGTCTAGAACACTTGGCTGTACATCAAAACTAAAAGAATTGAAGAGGTATTTTGAAGAGCACATGATTTTGAATAGTTTATTCCCAATAGATGGTTAAATATAATTAAGTTCAGTATATCTTCATTGCACTTAAATTAGGGAAAATTCACTGTCATCATTCCATCTCTCTGAAAACTTAATGTTAGCTGAACAATTGGTTTTAGTAATAATTTGCTTTAACTTAGTTGAAATATTTTCTTATTTTGGTTTCTCTGAGTAAATATATTTCACTTTCATTTATAGAGTACATACTTTTCCTTTCTGAGATTTTTGCTTTTAATCTACACCTACTATATATGTGTACTGTTGGACTTCAGGCTCTTAGAAGTTTTTTCAAACCCTAAAAGTTTTCTATGATTCTATTTGTACTTAATTCAGATCGTTATTTGCTGAAATTGTTGTTTCTTTTTAGGGAGTAAATTTTGGTGTTTATTTCTCTATACATACTTCCACCAGAAAAGTAATAAAAAATAGCTCCTAGTATTAGATCTCAGACTAGCTACTAGAGAGATAAACCTAGAAAATGCCTTTATTTTTCCTTCTTCTTTCTGAAGATCTTTTAATTTACATTTATACCTTTTTTCTGAGATGATCCTGACCTATCTTGACTAGTGTTCATCCCTTATACATTCCTCCAGCCACCATTTTCTACGTAGCTGCCCTTTCCTAATTTCTTTTTCTCAAGTTTCTCTTTGTTTCCTCAATCTGCCTCTAGGACAGTCCAGCAAAGGTCCATAGAGAAAGGAGAGTTATCTTTAAATTTTATCTTATTGTTCACCCAGCATAAGCACATTAGATAATCATATAGACTACTTTGATTAAGACCAGTTGATGGAAAAAAAGGTTACAGAACTTGACAGTGATGTTGCAAAATATTATAGGTTCAGAGCAGCATTGCTTGTGAACACTACTATACTTTTGATGGAGAGGTTTTTATAACCAGTATTAATTTTAAATCAGCCCCAAAGAGCCTGCTAACCAGACTTTTCATTTAGTAACATTACACTATCAGAACAGAGTTTTTAAGACCTTGGCAGAACCAGTGAACAAAAACAGGAAGGACATTAGTCAGGAGACAATGCAATATGATGCTATTACACCAACACACAGTAAATCTGAGCAGTTAAAAGCAAAGTTGTCTGAACCTGGAAAGAAAACCTCTGACTTAGAGCTTGGAACCCTGAAATGGCACTGGGCTTGTTTTTCAGAGTAACTAGGACAATAAATCTCTTTCTGCAGAGTTAATAACAGCTAGGACAACGAAGGTGCAGCTAGGTATGAATGTGGGATGCCCAAGAAGTTAGGTTTTGATGGCCTTGGGATTTTATTCATGAAGTAAACCATCAGTCACAGCTGAATTTGATGGAATGTTTGCAAGAGGCATGTCAGTTAGTTTTAGCTGCACAGTCTCTCTTGAACTATCATGAACCTTATTCATAGATCCAGATGTACTTGATTGATTAAATTCCATGGATTTTAAATGACCAGATGTGATGTCTCATCAATGCAGGCTAAAAACAGGAAGACTCTTACGACTCTAAGAGCTCTGGTTGTTGTTATACACTCAGAATGTGACCAGTACTAGACTAGTTGATTTTTTTTCATTTTGAATACAGATCTCATTGTGATTAATCATACCTCAGTTATTATACCTTGCTTCATGTGGAAAATGGGAAATCTGCATTCATTGCACATGGTGAAATCTCAGTGAGTAACCCTTGTTTTGCTTTCTTCCTGTGTCTTTTAACTTTGCTCTTACTAGAGAGCACAGAGCTAAAGGGATGTTGATTTAAGTGTTCTCTCACTCAAATAGACATAGCTGGTTTTTGCTGGGAGAGATCATTCATCAAAAAGAAGTTTCACAGAAAGCCAGGCTATCACACTGGAAAAGGCCATGTGAAAAACAGGGCTCATGCTAAGCTAATAAAAAGTACTAAATGCTGAACTATTAAAATTATTGAACACCTTCATTCACTTACCAGGGTCCATTTTTATTTCTGTTACTCCTGCACAATCTCTGTTCTGAGACACTGCATTTCCTGGTGGTTACGTACTCTTTTCTAATTCCTGATTTGCAGTCAGGGTATCTAAATGTTTTAGTAATATTGTCTAAATGTTGTAGTAATGATGTCTCTGGATATAAGTAAATCTGCTTTTTCCATTTTTACATACTTACTTATTTGATATATCTCTAGTCAGTAATCATATCTCCTCTGAATCTTCAGGCTCAAATAATTCAGCCACCTTCTAGACATTGTTTCTAGACATCTATGTTTCTAGACATCGTTTTTCTTCCTTAACTCTTCTTTTTCCCCTCCTAACACCTAGTTCAGTTTGAAA
This sequence comes from Climacteris rufus, assembly GCA_013398175.1. NCBI lineage: Eukaryota > Metazoa > Chordata > Aves > Passeriformes > Climacteridae > Climacteris > Climacteris rufus. The sequence goes on along the minus strand of VZRZ01004629.1, from coordinate 551,990 downwards.
CAATATTAGATATGTGTGACTTGACTTGCATTTAGTATTTTAGGTGAGGTCTAACCAATATTTTGTTTGCTGTGATTAATATCTTTCGATATATATTAATTTCATAATGTTATGAAATGAATGTCTCATTTTTTCAAGGTTGCATCACACTGATGATTTATAATCCACAGGTGATTCATTAATCCAAGCCCTGCTTCTAATGTGTCTTAGTTTTCTTTCTGTGCAGCGTGATGATAAAATAAATTCTTGTTCTAAATCTGCTTTTTTGCTCCACTCTTTTAATTTCATATAAATTTTGGTATTGCAATCTTCAAGGCAACTAATTTTTCTAAATTATATATATACACCTCTGTGTTCATGATGCCTTTCATGTATGTGTTGCCAGAGTGTATAATTCATTAATGCTAATGTGTGATCCATAGTAATTTTTTTTTTTTTTTTTTATTTAACTAAGGATCTTCAACAGTAATTTTCAGAAGTCTGGTCACCCAGCAAGAGACATCTGTTGATCAGAGACCAAAACACCTCATGACAGGGAAGATTATGCTGAATTAAGTTGCATTTCACTCAGTCTGAAACAGATTTGTGTTATCTCAAGTTTAGAAGAGGGAGAAATGTGATAAAGTTCACGTACTGTGTAACAAAGGAAGGATATTATCCATATGTTGAAAATACATACATATATATATGTATATCTATCTATCTATCTATCTGTCTTCAGTAGGAATTTGTCTCCTAAATGAGGAATAGGATAACCTTCACACCAGTTCTTTTACTATGTTAATTATTACATATACTGTCATACTTGCCTATTCCTGTGTAGATGTACTAATAACTAGAAAGTCTGTGTTTTAACTGGAATTGTGGAGGGCAGGAAAGAACCAGAGAACCATGTAGAAAACAAAGTCTTAATTTCAAGAAAGAAATACTACACTTTGAGAGACCAAGTACCAATGACAAGACACGGTGTCTGTCTGCATGACAGCTTACTACTATTCCTGCCTTTTCTTGCATTACCATCCATCTTGTTGCCTCTTGTGATCCATTGATTCTTTCGCTACAGTCTTTTTCCTGCATCAGCCAGTGACTTTAATCTCTCTTTGCCTAAAACTCTGCTTGATACAAGCATTATCACAAGAACTAGGCACTAAAGAGGAAGAATATAAATATTGCACTAATGATAAATTGGCAAAGAATCCTTTTTTTTTGTTTTGTTTTATTAAGAAAAAACTCCATAAATGTTTCTTTTTCAGTTTCTAAAACTGCATACATTAGTTTTAGGAAAATAATTTATGTTTCCTCTCCTTCATAATTACCTTATTTCTGAAGGAAAGTCAAAATTGTTCCCTGTAGTACAGAGGAAATTATTTATAATTTTCTGAGTTTTTCCTTTGTTCTGTGGTTTCCAAATTAGTCATAAGTCCTCCTCTGCTAACTTTTAGTAGCATGGGACCCTGTTACTTATGGTTTATTTCTTTTTCCAAATCCAGATTGAACTGTGATGAACAGGGGTAACTTGACCCTGTAGGACAGGAGGAGATATTTTAGGCTTGTTTTTTGGTTTTGTGGGGGTTTTTCTGATGATTTGTTTGTTTGTTTTAGCATATCAGCCTCTGTAAGAATTTTCTACTATCAGGAAAAACACAAGGTAAGAGTTATTCCTCATGGCAGAGTTTTGTCAAGCTTCTCTCTTTATGATTGTCGTCTTGTCACTGGATGCTAGAGTGTTCCTGATGTTGTATCCTGAACACTGTGTGCATTTGTCATTTTGATTTGTCTTTCTGGCAAAATAAGCCTTTCCAGGCAAAAGAAGGAGAGGGAAAGTCTCACTTTCCTTCTTTTGCCTGGAAAGAGCAGTTGCAATTCTAAATTATGCAAGGGGCACACCAGATGGACTGTGGAGAGTGCCTTAGGAGTGCATGCAATTATAATAACACAATTAATAATTGATAGCTGCACTGGACTGGGCCTTCCAGCATTGCTTTGTTTGAAACTTACCAAATATTTCTAAATAACATAGGTTCACTTTAATACCCAGCATGTCAGCTGTAAGCTTATTATGAAATTGGCTCAATTTGAAATGGGCCTGATAATAAATGTGATGTCAGTCACCCCATCAGTGCTATAGGGAAAAAGTCAATCCATTTTCTTTGAAAGTCTGGAACAGCTGCTGAAATTAGAACAAAGTGACATGTGATATATGATACCATACATATCCCTAAGAGTTTTCTCAGTTGTTACTGAATTAAGGAAATCTTAGTGAGAGTCTGAGCAAGTTAATTGGCCATTTGGGAATCTGTGGAGTTTTTGACCATATGAAAGGCTGACATAGTAGATAGCTCAAAAAATAATATAAAATTCAAATGGCCATGAAACATACTTGGGTTTTAAGTGCCTCCATCTGCAAAGGGCAAAAAAAAAGTATAGCTTCATAAGATTTCTAAAATGCCTGCAAATTATATTCTAAGTAGCCAATACTCTGATGCAAACTATGTTTCAGTTATGATTGCCAGAATAAAAGGACTTGTTTAATCCTTAACTTTGGTTTGCTTGATCTCTTTTTCTTGTGATTGGTAAAGGTCTTATTTTGCTTTAGCTCAATGGCTCAAATTTTACTACTTGAGAATTTAAAATCTGTCATTATTAACTTGATTTCTGAAGCTTCTGCAGAAGCCTGCAAGCAACCCTGGTGGATAGATTGGAAGTGATGGGGGGATGGGGGGATATGGGGATACTGGAGGTTTCAATATTGTTGCTTCATGAGTTGTTTTAACATTATGCAAGACAATTCTGTAAGCACTATGGGAGACTTGTCTTCTGTAAATCTGACTCTCGTCTGAGCAGCAATGATTCCTAAGAAGATCTAAAGGTTGTTTGATATTTTCTCCACATTTGTGGCATTTAATGATTTTGCCTTTCCAGTGTCTCTCCTTGTACCTTTCTGCTTATACCTGAAGATATCTGTTCAGAGCAGAAGACTGTCAGTGGAAGACTAAGAGTGGAAGGGTCAGTCTTATTTAACCTATGGAATTTGAGTGACATTATTTGATTTTAGTATCTTATTTTTTTTTCTCCAGGGAATTTAGGCTTGTTAGGTAGTTATTTTAAACTAGTAAGAGAGAGATGTGAAGCATAATCAGATAAACAGACCTCACAGGAACTCTGAGTAAAAAAAAAATTTAAAAAAAGAGAAAAGCAGTTACTATTGATTAGCTTTATGGAATCTATTTGGTGTGCATGGTTTTTCTTTTATTCCCTTGTTCTCATTCTGTGCTCTGTGACTGTGGCTGTCTTCCCTATTTCTCTCCTGCTTAATTACTGTAGAACCTGATTCCCCATTTGACCTGGGATGGAAATGCCCAGTATCTTTTATTTCCAGTAATGTCATTACAATAGATGCCCAGGTAAATTAATTTTCCCCCTGAGCAAAAAGATGTAGTCCTTATTATACATCAGAGTATTCGCATTAGAAAGAAAACTCAGAAATGTGCTTATTTCCTCCTGCTGCTCACAGAATAAGTTGTTTTCCTACCAAGGGAAGAATAAGAAACATTTTTTTTTAAATTTCATATATTTAGCATTTCAAATAAAAGCTAAGGGTCAGTTTCCTAAATGTGGTGGTGATATGCTGTTTTAGCAAGAATGTATTTTGAATAAGGTCCTCCCAGCTTTAGCTAAGCACTACAATTCAGAGGCAGCTTCAGTGTTTCAGGCTCAATACATATTCATAGTGTTTCCTGCAAAAACAATGACAGCAAGGAAGAGCAATTTCTTTAATTTTTTTTTAATTGTTTCACTATAGTAGAATATACAGTTGTGGTTGGAAGCTTCACCATGCTTTGAAGGTTTTGTTTATAAAGATTCATTTGCATCTGCATATGCATCTATTTACACATGGCTGCTTAATGTGAAAATAATCTAATCAAGTGTCTAGGAATAGAAAATAATTTTTCTGGTTGCTAAATTCAATACAGTTGTTCTGTGCTGACAAAGACTTCACTGCTGCATTCAGCATGTGGGATGCCTGTTGGCACTTGCTGCTACACAGCTGCTGAATTACTGCAATATCAGGTGACTGCTGTGTGCTGGAGCATCATCCAAGTCAGGGTGAAGCTTTGCCAATCACTTGAGTCATGCCATTGATGGGTAGGAAATTTAGATCCTTTCTTTCTTTTGCTGGATGGCCTCTGCCTTTTTTGTTCCTCGGGACATAAATCTATATTCTGAGCTCTAGATTGAACATAATTTTCTCTGTGTGCAATTTCTTTAATGTATTTTGGGAATGAAACAAAAAAACTTCAATATTACTCTGATAATTTGGGTGGGTTTTCAGTCTTGTATATTGGTGTTTTTAATACTGAAGAGATGTAGCAAAATGCTATTTCCTCACGTGTTAAGATGCTATTTGAAAGTACATATGGGGAAAGATATCCCATACACCAGAAAAATTGTACTCTGCTGAAAAATATGGGTTATTTTTTCATATTTTCTCCACACCCAGGAAGTATGTTCCTTCTCTTAAAGAGCCTTTCATCTGGCAATCCTAAGTGACTGGCACATCACCTGTGAGATGGTGCTAACAGAAAAGTAGGGGGCTTGAATTTTCTGAGGGAGATAAAGTAAATGTATCTTCCATATTTTAATCTGAAAACTATGTCAGAAGTTCTACTCTGGTTTTACTTTTTATATAATAAATGCCACTTATGATTGTGGGATGAACTATAATAAGCACACTAAGTATGTTCAGTTTGTATATTTTTTCTAATGGAATTTCAAAAGTGCCTATGAGAATTAGGCATTCAGTTCTCAATAAGAGTAAAGGAAATTAGGATGCTCTTTAAAGGAGTTAAGGGAGCTTTAGAGAATGTAGAGTAACATCTTTGCAGACTGTGAAAGTATTTAGATTGATTTTAATAAGAAAGAAATAGCCCATACTGAATACAAAGATTTCTTATGAACTGTCCACAAGAATTGTTTTATACTGTGAAATGCCTGTAGGTTATTGTTACTTCAGATTTGTTCTGTGCCTGGAGAAAAATTACGTTCTTTTCTTTAAGGCCTCTTTTATTTTGGATTTGAACTAGACACCTCTATGAAAAGCAGATTTAATGATGGTTGATTGCCTACTACTCTCCAAGTCCCTGGTACTTAATTACCCAGCTGAGCTAATTCTGCAATATTTTCCTCCTCTGAAAGCAGTAATGTCTTCTAGATGCACTAGATGCCTTTCCCACATAAGTTTCAGCAACTTAATGATTTTGATCACTTCTTTTCATCAGTTTTGATTGAAAGTGGAGGTTTAAGAGACAGAGAGACGAAGGTCCTAAAGCTCATTTCCTTAGGAGTCCAGATTAAGAAAACTAACTAGAATTAATAGAGGGATTGGAAAGGAGGAGAGTAAGGAATAAAAAAGCATGGGTTTACAGCATAAAGTATGAAACTTCCAGAGGACCCATGACTTAATACATATTTGGTAGATGAACTGTGGTTTTTTCAGTAATATCATTCCCTTATGGTTAGACATGCATGACTTTTCATTATTTCTTGATATCTTTATTTGCCCCTGTCCTATGAATTTAGGATTGGAAATAATATGGAATATTTGAACATTGGCTGTTATTTTATGTAGGGAATTTGCCTGAGTAGTAGTGACATGGCCTTGTGATTTTCCCATATGTCATCTAGATGAAAACTTTTTATATAAACAAAGATAAATAGAATGCAATTAAATTTATGATTTATTTATGGTGGCCTGGAATACGTTAGCTAATTTTTCTTACGCTGTGAATTGATATTATTCTGCTATGGTACCATCAACCTATGAAGTAGAAAAATGAAGTTATATTTTGTATCCAATGATGATATAAGTTTCTTTTTCATTCCAATTTTTTCTTGACAAGTAAATTCTGAACGGTAAGGGGTTTTTTTGTTTCTTCCTATGCACTGCCCTCCTGTGGTGGTTTTGACAGGGTCTGGCTTTTTGGGCGTGGTAGGGGCCAGAAAGATGGCTCCCGTAAAAAGATGCCAGAAGCTTCCACAACTGTCCAGCCAGGTCCTATCCCTGATGGCTCTGAAGATGCACATGCTGTTAGCCACAGCTGGACCAATTAGAGAAGAAGGTAACACCTCTGTGACAACAGAAGGAGTCACGGTAGTATGCATGCGCGTGCCATGTAGACGTAGATAGACAGGGAAGAATGACTACAGCATGTAGGAGAAACAACAGATATGGACACCAGCAAAGTCAGAAGAAGAAGGAGGGGGAGAAGATGCTTCTAAGTGAGACATCTCTGCAGCCTGTCGTAAGGACTGAACTAATGCAGTGTTCCCCTGCACCCTGAGGATCCAGGGAAGGAGCCAAGATCCACCCTACGACAGAGCAGGAGGGGTGGACTTCTACAGGAGGGACTTTGGTCTGGTGGGGATCGACGCAGATAATGAGCCCTTTGCTCCCGGGGACTGAGGGAGTCATTTGTGGTAAAAAAGGCCTTGTTTCAGTCCAGCCCTAAGTTTGGACCAGCTCGGCCTTGGGAGGAAGAGTGGGCAGTAGCGACCAGGTGGGCTGCTTGCCAAGAGGAAAAAAAATAACTTGTGCAAAAATGCCACAGTCCCCGCGAGAAGGGAAGAAGGAAACCTGCTTCTCCTGCAGAGAATTGCCAAAAAGAAAAACATCTGAGGAATGAACTGACTAGGAAAAACCCCCCTCTGTTCTGCTTACTTTCTGAGGGAAGGAGGGAGGGATTTTGGGGGCGAGAAAGTGTTTAAGAGAATGTTTTGCTTACTCCTTTAACTCTGTAATAAATTCACTTATCACTTTTAAATTTTGAGCCTGTTTTGCCTGCCTGGGATAGCAGCTTAATTAAACCTTTTTTCTCTCTTAGTGTCCTTATCTCAGCTTGGTAAAATACATCATTAAAAAATTCCTCTCCCCTGTCCATCTGCAGAGGGGAGACACCGGTTTTTGTGGGGGCTTTGGAGTTTGGCCAGAGTTCAAAACACAACACCTCTACCTCCCCAGGGAAATCTCAAGGAGAGATTTATCGTCCACAGATTTCCTTTAATCAGAGTCACTGAAGTCACTGTTTTTGTAATAATGACATGATAGCACAGGGTATATAGCTGTGGTCGTTGTCTTTTAAAATTACCTCAGGATAAACTACAGTCCTTTGGAAGCACTGGAGAACAATTCAGAGGGCCTAGAAAAGAAAGGCGAGCACTAGAGACTTCAAATCATATAGGAATCATTAATTTGACAAATACACTGTGTGTAAGCAAACCAGGTGGGAAAAAAATCAAGAATAATTAAAGACAACTCTTTCAGCCAGAAAAATATCCAGAAGAGCTTCTGGTCTCCAAACAATCTTTCACTCTCAAAAGTGAAAGCTAGTGCTAAATGAAAGTACATCTGGCCAGTAGTTTCTTCTTCAAAGTAAACAGTGATGGTGAAGACAATGAAGAAGATCAAGTTCTTTCCTGTATTTTCTACGTGCCAGAAAGGGATGTGCACCTATGAGTTTATGATTTGACCTGGATTTCATAAGCGGAAGGAGTAGAGATGATCCTCAGTGGAATGTGTCCTTGTCATGCTGCTTCCAGATTTGCTTTTGATTTTGCTACATATAGAGTTAATTGACTTGCAGAACCATTTTGCAACCCTCACTCATGGTTGCCTTCTCATGCTAAAACTAATTACATGAATAATAGAAATATTTAAGTAATGGGGCCCATCGGAATGGTAGCAAGTATGAACTCTATCCTGGTTAGCAAACCAGTTTCCTGATTTCAGGATTATCTCCATTGTAATCATTACTCTGTCAATAGTAAATTACCTTTCTGGAGAAATTATGTGAAGCAACTAGCTAGGGGTTGTGTGTATGTAGCACATCAGCTGAGAAGTTTTATATACTCACTCCTTAGAACGAGAGCATGCTGTAAGGCCTGGGTGTGGAACACGGCATATTTTCATAGGTGTGAAGAATTCCGCACAGACTCAGAAGTTCCTAATCTCTTGCTGGTGGGAATATGTGGAAGTGCTGGAAAAAACAGGAAAGAATATTTTTTCAGTGGTAGTTCTATACGGTCAAGCTGTACATCAACAGTCAGTCCTACAGTTCCCTGGCTATTTGTAAGTTCATTATATCATTACAAGAATGCAGCTTCAAAGTAGAAAAAGAAACAATTTGAGGGAGAGTACTAGATACTGAGTAATACAGTGGTGATGATGCTGCTTAGGCAGATGGTATCTATGCTTAAATACTTTTATGTTCTTGAACTACTTTCAAAACCAGGTTCTGAGTTAAATGTTAAGGATGTTAAATCTTGACAGAAAGGACTGCATATTGACAGTTCCTGTTGAGGTATGACTAATGATATGAAACCTCTATGTATCTCTGGTCTGACTGTGCATTCACTTCTCTGAAAATATTGCCTTTAAAAGATTTGCATGTCCATAGAAGATATTTCTGTTTCTAAAATATATTTTGGGAACATACATTTACTTATCCAGTGCTTCCATGTGGATTCTGTTGAATGACTGCATTTATTTTGGTTTTAATTGGAGGTAAAAATTCACAATGGAATGATCTCCTGTAGTCATAAGTAGGACATCTCAGATAAATGTTATATGCACACAACATTACATTATAATTTACTAAAAAAGTAAAAATACCTGATTTTCTGGTTTGTTCCATGGATGAATCCTAAACTATCTTCTTCCTGAGATGAGTGAAGCCTTTGATCTTTATGAGACTAGTACTGAACACTTTTCAATGTATTGTTCCTTGGTCCCAGTATATTTGTTTATTATAGATGTTATTACATTTAAATTGTCAGCAAGTTCATCTGGAAATAATTTTAAACATTTTGTTAGTGTTCTAGATGTAAATAAGTACCAATGAAATATTCATTATGTATAGAAGATACCAAAGGCTTAAATCATTATCATATAAACTGCCTTATTTTCAATATATTAAAATGAAACATATATTTGCTTAGATAAAGTACTTCATATAAACAACTGCAGATAATTTCAAGGCAGGAGTTCAGAAAATAATAGAGCACCTTTAAATCCCCTTCTGGCTTGTGGATTGAATCTATTGATGGACAGAATATGAAGGATTTTTCTCAAAAAAATAGCTTATAACAGAACCTGACTTGTAAAACATATTAATGGATTTTTTTGCCTACACAAGTTTTTCAACAAGATATAAATGTTACTATGTGAAAAACAATAGGGAGCATTAGTCATAAAGTTATAAAAGGAAGAACTTGCCATTGATTTCAGTAGAAACCATCCGAAGTCCTGAAGAGAGATTTTCATTTGACAGAGTTCTCTATAGGTCAGTATAAACCACAAAAGATTACTTGGGCTTACCAGTAGGAAACAGGGAAGTGTAGAATGAGTCTGAAACTCTACCCATTTCTTGTGATTTAGTACCTGTTGTCGGAGGTTCGGGGATGGCTTGGAAGTTTTTTTTTTTCCATCACTGTTACTAAGCAACAAATGACTGGGTGATATGGAGGCTATCAACTCTTTTGTGGGAGACAAAGGGTGTGCTTGGGCGGGGGCAGGTAAGGGAAGAGCCGAGCCGGCCGTGAGGACAGGCACTCACTCTTGTCGGACAAGGGGAGAGGAGAGGCTGCTCTCTTGCTTTTGGCTGCGACCAGAGGAAATCCAACTGTGCCCAGTTTTCTTTCTCCTGGCTGGGTGAGCTTTGATTCAACCTTTTTTCCCCATTGGGAAGAGCACGTTTCCCCGGGCTGCGTTTTCTCGCAGCAGTTACCGGGAGAGTCCGGCTCCCTCTGCCGCCTGCCCCCCTCTGCCGCCTGGGACCGCAGCATCTGTTGTAACTGCAGAAGTCCTTGCCACCTAGCAGCTAGCCAGGAAAAAAAAGGGAGAGGGCTGGCTCCTGCCCCTGCCGCCCTGTTTTTTGCCGCTCTGAGCTGCCTGGCTGCTCTCCAGCCTGTCCGCCATTACCAGCTACCTGAAGCTGACCTGACTCTGCGCCACAGCGCCACCTGCAGCCGCTCGGGAGTCATCGCAACCGCCCTGCCCGGCCGGGAGCTCAACAGCGCCCCCTGCTGGTTTTTTCCGACCGTGACTACATCGCACAGGAAAGTTATCTGCTATTAGTTTCTGGTTCTATTTATGGTTGTTATTATTGTTATTACTTGTTTATAAATACTAGTAAAGAACTGTAATTCCTTTTCCTGTATCTTTGCCTGAGAGCCCTTGATTTCAAAATTAAATAATTCGGAGGGAGGGGAAAATTGCATTCTCTGTCCTAAGGGGGGGTTCAACCTCTCTTAGCAGACACCTGTCTTTCAAAACCGAGACACCTGTGTATATGCATGCATTGGTTTTGCGTGGAATGGTTCTTGGTAGTGGCAGGCAGGGCACAGAGGTGGCTTCTGTGAGAAGCTGCTAGAAGCTTGGTCCAGCAGAGCCAATCCCTGATGGCTCTGAGGATGGATGTGCTGCTGGCCAAGCTGGGCCAATTAGTGATTGAGGTAAAGCCTCTGTGATAACATATTTAAGAAGAAATCTACACAAAGTTGATGGTGCAGTTTTAATTTCCAGCTAGAGAAGAGAAGGAGTGAGAACATGTGAGAGAAACAACAATGGAGACCCAGGGGTCAGTGAAGGAGAGGGAGGAGGTGCTCCAGGTGCCAGAGCAAAGATATCCCTGCAGCCTGTGGTGAGGACTGTGGTGAAGCAGCTGTCCCCCTGCAGCCCATGGAGGTCTACAGGGATGCAGACATCCACCCACAGCCCAAGGGGAAGGTGTCCATGCCGGAGCGCGGGATGCCTAGTGGGAGCTCTGGTCCCATGGAAGTTCCCATGGAGGGACAGACCTTGCTCCCAGATTGGAACAGCCCATCCTTGGAGGACTGCACCCTGTGGCAGAGAGACCCAACAGCAGCAGTTTTGTGAGGACTGTTTGCCTGTGGGAGGAAATCACACAACAGTAGTTTTGGGAGGACTGTTTGCCCATCGGAGGAATTCATGTTGCAGCAGTTTTGGGAGGACTGCTGCTCATGAGAGTGAAGTCATGTCAGAGATATTTGCAGGGAACTGTCTCCTGTGGGAGGGGACCCCACGGTGCTTGCAGGTAACCAGCAGAAGAAAATATTGGGAGATGAACAGACCAAAACCCCCACCCCTGTCTCCCTGCGCCGTCATAGGAAAGGAGAGAGGGACTGGGGGAAAAGAGGTATTTTAAAGGCTTATTTTACTTCTCATTATCCTCCTTTGATTTTGTTAGTAATAAATTCACTTAATATCTTTAAGTTGAGCCTGTTTTGCCCTTGATGGTAATTGGTGAGTATTTTCTCCCTGTCCTTATCTCAACTCATGAACTCTTCATTAAATTTTTCTCTCCTCTGTCCAGCTGTGGAGCAGGGGAGGGTGAGTGAACGGCTTTTCATGGGTGCCTGGCTTCTGGCCAGCCTCAAACTACAACAGTGCAGGATCCAAAAAGGGTCCTATAGGTAGGGACTGGAACCTTTTATTTCAAAGGATTCAGAATAATCACCTTTTATGTTTCATAATGGAACTCTCTAGGAAATAGATATTTCTCACGGTAGACGTAGAATTGGAGTGTTGATCAGACACCAGTGTTTTGCCTATCACTGAACAGCATTTGCACAGCATCAAGACTTTTCCCCACTGGATTCAGGCTCCAGGTGAGCAACAGGTTACAAGAGGACAGCCTAGACAGCTAACAAATTTACCAAAGGGATGTTCCATACCGTATGATGCCATGTTTATCCGTAAAAGCTCAAGGAAAAGAGGAGGAAGCAGGGGATATTTGTGATTATGACACTGATCTTACCAAGCAAATATTATGACCTGATTTTCCAGGAAGTGGCTGGACATCCAACTGCCTGTGGGTAGTGTTTTGCTCCTGGAAGCAACTTTTTCTTTCCTTATTAAGCTGTCATTATTTTGACTTGAAGTTTTTTTGCCATCCTTCTATTTTTGCCTCATCCCATGAGAGGAGTGAGCAAGACTCTGGGCAGGTGTTTAGCTGCCTGTTGGCAGGAGTCCACCCACCACACCTAGTGTCAAATCCATTGTGCCAGGATTGTTCATTTTGTTCAATGACTGCTTAAATGTAAAATTTACAAATTATTCTGAGTAAAGATTAGAACCAGGATACCCTTAGCTGCCCTTTCTGGTGAGCGTCATGGCCATCTACCTATGGAATAATTCTCTGTCTTGTGGATAAAAAAAAGCCCTCAGTCCATTTATATACAGATTCTTCTTTAGGAGGGAGAGTAAAGGGTTTTACTGCTTGCTGCAAAATCATGAAAAGAATCTGACTTAAATTGACACTGAAATGTGATTCTGGCAATGAGTCTCCTTGTGTGCCACCCAGGGGTTTGTGTATCATCCAGCAAAGCTCAGGCTTAATGAGTGATGCAGCCAGTTTCTTCGCATTTCCTCTTCAGGAAGATCAGTGCTCCATGTCAATGCCAGAAGAATATACTCTCTCCCTCTGAGTTTCTACTGGAGAGCTTCTTTTCCTGATGAAGGGCAAAAAAGAAAATAAAATTTTCATTATAGATAAATCACTCACAAGGTTTGGGCATTTAGGGAGCCACACAGATGCATTGCAATAAATAAGAATGTTTTTTGCAAATTATTTTTGCCTTCAGTTACTAAAGTTTCATTCAAGATAAATCAAGTCTGCATTAGCAGCCCTATTATAGATAAGAAGTTCAAAGTACATAAATAACAGATTTACTTGCTTTAATTTAGCCTTAAAAAGAATAATTCTTATCTCACTTGAATCTACAGTAAAAGGCATTTTCTTATAACTTCTCCCTTTGTACTGTATTTATTTTTTCTGTTTCTAAACAATTCTGATTATTTTAGGTGTTGTATTATTTTCTTCATTTTAGTGACATTCCTATGAAAAGAAAATGCTAATAAAAAGAGGCAACTATTACTCTTAGTTATTTCCCTCAATCCAGGAGTACTTACCGAACATTAATAATAGATTTTCGCATCTTTAATAAGGAGTCATTGGCAAAAATAAATGTATCCAAGAAACACATATGCAATGCTAATTGACAACTGTGTACACAAAGAGCTGCCATTTATTTTATTACAGTCAAACATAACCTTTGTAAATGTCAGCTCTGTGTTCTGTTGACCAGCATTTTAATTTAGACATATTGTTCTTTCTTTTAAAGTGAAGAATTTAATTGCTTATTTCATTCCTTTCCAACACGTAGTTCATTCATATTATTTGTGATTGCCCATTTCAATATCCTTTTGAAAGTAAATTATGGTTATTTTATGGGGCAAATTATGAAAAAAGGAAACAAAAAACAAAGAATGAAATAAAATGGAAGAATTATTTCTTTAAATTACTTTGGTAGAGGCTTTATGGTGAATGTAAATGATATAACATTTTTAGTATTTACCTACGGAATCACAAGTAAATCTTACCAGTGAAGAAGAGAGAACTGTGATAATACCATATTGCCCTAACAACAAAGAGGTAGGGAACAAAGATTTACAGAGTGGGCATTTCAAACTTTTATTGGTGTCTCCAAATCCTAACTCAGGAAAGGTAGCAGATGTGAATGGGTCCATATTTCTCAGAATTGTCAAAGTCTCTCTGAACCTTAATGAGTCTTTCCTTAGTGCAGAATCTCACTACAAATGTTTCAACTGATAAGTTGACCTAGGTGGATGATATGGGTAACAGCTGTTAATTGTGGTTTCTTGATCCCAAATCACTTGTCCCTGGAAAATTTAGCAGAGGGAAGAAAAAATAATTAGTCTAATTTACACAACTCAAGTACCCTTCACAGCTCTTTGTTGGCAAGCTCCTCTTTTGCTCTTACAATGGTATCATGATTTGGAAACTACTTTCCCTAATTTAGGGCCTCCCCCATCAAGACTCTCCCAAACCAGAAGCCACTCACTTGCTTCCCTTCCTGCTCTGGTGGGAGGCACAAAAAGCAGAGATTATGGATTAAGAACAATTTACTGGAAAAAGCAAAGAGACAACAAAACACACAGTAACAGCAATAATAGTAATAACAACAGTATACAAAAGAGAGGATGGTTAACATGCATAATGCTCACCAAGCTGAGACAATGAACAACAGCAGAGGGACCCTACAACCACTCCACTTTCCCACAACTGGAAACCATGCCACTTTTTCTGGGAAGAGTGTCTTTCCTCTGTCCCTGGCCACAATGTAGCATTGTACTGAATCTTCACCATGTTTGTAGGGCTTCAGGCTCTGCCCCCTTGCAGCTACTGTGAAACATTAACCCCGTCCTTGGTCAAAACTAGGACAAAATGGCGTAATTTATTTTTCCCAGAGAAAGGGCAACTGACAGAGAGTTTTGCATGCTTGCTATTTTCTGTTTTCAAAGGCAAACTGTGTATTAAGGGCTCTTGTACAATATAATACAGGCTCAAGAGGAAGCAGAACCCCTCTTCTGTTTTACAAATAATTCAGGAAAAATGCCATTTGTTGTTATGCTGAATTGCCATTGCATTTTATGAGAACTTTCAGGATATTCATATGTTACCTCACACTTACTGAGAAGAAGAAATGTGTTTTGTGTTCCTTCTTAACTTATGGATGATGGAGTGCAGCAAAGAATCTCCCTTATTTATAGTAAAAACAATACATTGTATTTCATATCTTAGAGCTTGAAAGACAAGTCATGTGAAAAGGAATTTCTTCAAGACTTAGATTGTAATTAGTTATTTTCTGGTCAGGTGATAATTCAAAATTCACTAAAGCCATCTTTCAGATCCAAGCAAAACTGAAGAAGGCACTGAGTCAAAACACAGGACAATAGGCTCAAATTTCAAATGAAACAATTTTGTGCTGAAAATATCTTGTCAATTTTATAATTTTTTGATACACTGAATATGGTTTGGATTTTTTTTTTTTTTAAGACGTACAGGAAAAATGACTTCTGATTTACTTCTGAGTATTTCATGAAGTCTGGTTGACATTTTCTGGAAAGGTTGTAAGTATTGGACAAAACCAGTAGACTGAAATTCAACATCATTGGAGGAGGCAGAAAGCCTTTTGAAACACATTGGTATTTAACCTCTCTCATAGGAGAGCAAACTGTCAAGCTTGCATGCTGTTCATTATTCAGTAGCATGGAATCAACAGGCGAAGGAATGGAGAGTAGCTCAAGTTCAATTAACTCACTCCTAAAGAATATTTTGAGGGTTCTAAAACTACAGCTGTGTTCAAGATAATTCCTGCCAAAACCTGAGAACAAGTAGTGAGTGAAGCATTACTTTTTTACTCTTTCCCTAGGCATGAATTTTGCTTGGAGAGAGGACACAGAAGGACCACTGGAAAGCTGTGCTGGTGATCTAAATTGTGGGTGTTCTCCTGGACAATTAAAGTAAGTTGTCATAATTTTGTTATAGAGACAGCTAGCAACTTAAAAAATTAAAAGGAAAAAATAAACAGAACAATAATGACAAATGATTTTTTTCCTACCATGACTGAGAATTTTTGATAAGTAGAAGTTGCAGTAACAAATGCTAGTCGTTCCATAAGGCAACAATATTTGTTGTATGAATTGTATTATTTACATCATAATACACAAAATATTTCAACACATTGTTTCTAAAATTTAATATGTAATATTATTGTGTGCGGCTTGCTACTCAGTGATATAAAAAGCTAAATCATTTATGGGATAGGATTTTGAAATGCATTGTTTTTAAAAAGCTATTTGTAAGTACTTCCCTGTTGATTAACACTGGGAGGTCATACAGGTGTTGGAAATGCTCTTTTCAGAAGCTGTAATATCAGAAAGTTACATAGTTATAAAAATAAAATTAAAATTTTTTTTTTCTCCTCTGTAATTATTTCTCACACATGAAACACATCCACCCACACAACATACCCACATTCCACCTCCATCCAATCAAGCTATTTCTCCTCAGGGTTTAGCAAGAAGAGATATGATAATACATTCTTTTTGTATTTAAAAATATTGGAATGTTGCTCAATTATCATGGAATTCCACTGAAGCATTTAAATAGGCAGGAGATGGTAGTGACAAATCACATGGAAACTTTTTTTTTTGCTTAATTTTGCAAACAGTTTTTTATTTTGCATATTCAGTACCATTTTTTTAAATGTGGCCAGTAAATGGAAACCTTAAAATCTGAAATCAGCATTGAAATTATTGTGAATTACTCTAGATGACAACCGTTGCAGAAAATGGGAGAATAGGAAAAGCATTTGAACTGTGTTCTAAAAGAAATATTGTTGTAGCTATGGAAGCATAAAAATATAAGAAAGGTAAAGTGTATGCAGACAGATAATATGATTCAGTAATTTAATATCTAATCTCTTTTGTGACACCATTCTATTGTCACTGAAGGTGGCAATAGAAAAATTAAATAAAGCCAGCATGCACTGGGCTCTGACTATTTTCTGTCTAGTCCAAAGAGAGGTCACGAAATCCAACCTAAATATCACTTAGACACAATGTTTTCTTTAATTTTGTTAAGTCACATTGCCCTAATTTCTATCATTTTTTTTAACCAAGCCTGTTATAAGACTTATATGACTGATATAAAACTGTGTCTTGTAATTTCTTAAGTGCTATGGCTTCCTTTAATTTAAGAGTGTATAATCAAGGTTATGTAGTTTCTTTATGATCGTAGGGTGTGGCAAGTAACTGACTGTATTTTTCACTAACCCTTCTGAGACCAAGGGATGAGAAAGACTCTTCCTGGTAAGACAGTACCTGTATAGGCCAAGACATCAATTTCTTAAAGAGAAGTGTGCTTCACCTTACACAGGTCAATAACCTCATATTAAGCATTGTGGTGAGGTCTTACAGGATGCTAGAGACTGAAGTGTGTAGGTGTAAACCTTGTGCTTGTAGCTCAGCATTTAACTGCCAGCCTCTTTCTATTTCGGTCATGGCTTTTTCTAACTGTCGATCGGGACTGTGAAGAGATCACAAAACTGATTTTCTGTTTGACCTTGCCTGAGTACATGTTCCCAGATGTGAAAGGAAACTGCAATTATTCACTGCAAAACTTAACCTCCCACTTCCATTACCCATGAAAACTTCACTGTTGCATCTTATATACACTGTCTCTTTCCATTTTTTCTCTCACTTCTCTCTGCCAAAGCCAAAAAAAACCCAGCATCCCTTCTTCCCCCCAAGAGAACTATAAGAGATTTTCTTCCAAGGAAGGCAGTTCTATTTCATGTGGGACTGGCATTTTAATAAGTGGTGCTTTGCATGAACTGTGCTCAACACTACTAAGGAAGATACCATTTATTGCTTTAAAATCTATTCCAATACTTCTAGTGAATTTTCAGGTGAATAGTTAATGAATTGCAACTAGTTTGTGTTGAACTGTGAATGATAATATTTCATTACTTTATTAGTTAGTTATCAAAAGCATGTGATAATGCTGTGGATTATTTCTGGACTGGTTCTTTGTAGAAGTCACCTAATAGGGTGAGAAACACGAGGTTAAATAAAAGCAAAAGCCATGATATTTTACACACATGGTTCTTTTTAAAGACTGTATGTTTTGGGTGTGAGATGTCAGATACACAGCTAGATAAAGGAGAGTGATCGTATGCCTATTTTTCTTCATCCATTGTTGCCTTAGAACAGGTTTTTGATACCCTAACTATTGCTAATTTACTTGGAAAATAATTCTTAAGCTTCTAGTCTAAATTATTTGCCTGAAGAAAGTAATGTCTTTTAAAATCAAAATTATACAAAAAATAATTTCTGTTTAATCAAAAGTCATATGGTATTTGTTCCACTTTGTAACAGTATGAAACCTCAACTACAATTATGATTTTTTTTTAAAGGTCAGCCTCTCTGAAGGAAGATGCTGTTTGGTTTCCTGTCTATTCCTTCATTAAATGTCTATGGTTTTACCATTTCTGCAAGTTAGTGCTATGCTGCATTTCATTCTTCATAGGACACAAATAACACTGCATTTACATGTCCACTGAATATTTTCCAACACCTATTCATATTTCCCTGAGAGTGTTTTCATCTTATGCTGCCCTGCCCAGATAATACAAGCTGTGTTGGCTTTAGGAATTCCATCGTCCCATTTCTATAAAAGGATGGATATGTACATGCACATACACTCACACATCTAAAAAGACCCTTAAAATTGAGAGCTGTTATAGCACACTAAAAATTTCACCATGGTCTCTATTGTTAACACATTTCTGTTCTTCCTTTCCATGGCAATGGAAGATTCCAAATGACTGGAAAAGGATACACTGTCATAAAGTAGTAACCCACTGAGCTGTAGTTACTTCTCTGTGAAAGTCTGAACACACCTTACTTACTCTACCACTTAACTCTACACCTTACTAAGCTACTAGCTTAGTTGGGCATGTCTTACAACCAAGAATGTGTTAGAGGAAAACATTTTAGAAATAGATTCAGCACAACTAAAAAAGTGGGATTGGAGGCATGGATAAATCAAAAAATAGTGACACAGGGTGTTTTCGTAATTTAAAATTACTTTTAACTTTTATTTGGAAAAAAATGTTAATCATGGGTTTCTCAATAGAAACTTGAAGTTAAATATTTAGCTATTTGTATAAGAATAATCTCATAGATGAAAGTGACTTTTTTTCATAAAATGTCTTAACTACATGTTGAAATCATATCAAAGTAAACGATGTGACTTCCTCTTGAAATAGTATGTTTAAATTGCATTAAAACTTGCCACTCTTGATTGGAAAACAAAGTTAATTGAAGTCAGCAAGAGAAATTCTGATTTCCATGAAAGAGCCTGATGAAGAGCAGTGAGATCTGAAATTTTTAATTGATTGACTAATTTGCAAAGGCAGCATAAATTTTCTGTCACCTGAAGATAACACGTGTTGTTCTACATTGCAAATACAGCAGGCAAAGAGAAAAAAAAGTCTATCCAATTTGCTAATGTTAAAATTTGGTGTCTATCATTATATTATTTCATTTTTATCTGCTCTTATTTTTTCTTCTATATTCTCTTTTATATTTAAAAAAAAATGAGTAGTACATGTTCTGTGGTTTAATATAATGGAACTTTGAATGTTTCGTCTAAAAACCAAACAAACCCCTGCCACGGGTAGAAAGCGTGAGTAACTCGGAGCCTTTAGCAACAGTCTCATGTCCTGAGGAAAAGCAGCAAGCAGCTTGGCTTCACCCAGTCTTTGTTGAACAGAGTAGAGCCTGCATCAGAGCTCCTGCAGAATCTTGGCTCAGTTCACGCACAGCAGTTTAATTTAAGCAGGGAAATAGATAGACGAGGAAGGGTTTTTTTCCGCTTATTGCCAGCAGGTTTTTATTACGGGAACATAGGGTGCGGTAAAAGACACCAAAATGGAGGTCGGGGCGTCTGTTATAGTACGGAAGCAAGGGAAGGGCAGTCGGGAGAGAGCCAATCACTGCGGAGGATTACAATGATTGACAGGGGCACTGGCCAGCCAGTCGGCTGTCTGCACCGGCACAGGAACCAATGAGCTGTGCTTTTGGGCGGGGACAGCCCCTGCCGCCCTGGCCGGGCAGCCCCCGTGGCGACTCGGGGTTGGCTACTCCTGGCTGCATCGTGCAGGGGGAGGGGGGTAGGGGAGGGGAGGAAGGGCCCGGCCCCCGTGGCTCTGGCATGGCGGGGCCAGGCCTGGCCATCAGCCACGCCCAGAGGCACCGCAACAAACCCCAACCTTTCTTTATTCTCCACAACAAAAGAAACCACGCCGAAAAAAGAAAGTGAACAGTAAATTTTTTTAAGTAGCTTAGATATGCAGTGACCAACCTAATGATGCTACATCACAACAATAAGAGCTAATAACCCCTCCTATAAATTTAATAGACTTTAATCCTTAGTTACTTAAAATGGCTATGCCCAGGTAGTTGTGGGACATAGGAGAGTATAATTACCCATCTGCAGGAAAAGCAGATATTTTCACTTCGAGGACAAGATTTTTTTCCCCAGAATTTCGTGCTTAGGTGTGAGTGGAAGTCTCTATTTTTTTGGGAAAGTAGACAAAAATGTTAATTAGCTGAAGTTAATTATAGGATAGATTGATCCTTGTGATGAAAAAAAACTGCAGTGTCATTTAGAATATTTTTTATTGTATTTTGACTGACATTTTTCTTCATTCCTTGAACTAAAAACCAGTCCCTAATAGGACCAAGGTTGACGCATAAATACCTTAATCTTCCGTAAAATATTTCAAGAAAAGATGTCCTATCACTGTAGATGAACAAAGGCATAGAGATTATATGTTTGTATGATTTCTAGGATTAAATTTTAACTAGCCTGCAAGATTCTAACATAGAAATGTCTGACTTAAATTATTCTG
This sequence comes from Climacteris rufus, assembly GCA_013398175.1. Taxonomy (NCBI): domain Eukaryota; kingdom Metazoa; phylum Chordata; class Aves; order Passeriformes; family Climacteridae; genus Climacteris; species Climacteris rufus. Next base: position 531,629 of record VZRZ01004629.1, on the reverse strand, counting down.
AATAAAACAAGAATCCAAGGACAGAATATGAAGAGAAACCTATAATTGGACTGTAATTCAGTAATGGCCAAGGTTTACCATCTACATTTTGAAGGAGAGAACAAGAATAACCAGATGACATTATGAAAGATTTCTTGGGTCAAAATGTTACGTAAGTACAAAAATATTTTTTGTCTTTTGCTTTGCTTTGCTTTATTTTTTTGAGAAAACTTTCCTGTTTATTTTTCTTTATATCATGAGGAAAAAAACTGCCAGATAGTTGCTGTGAAATATGAACGTGCATATAAAGTCATTAATAGTGGGAGTTAACAAAGTGAACAGTAGAATGAAATGTTCAGCTCCAGTACAATTTAAATTGATTGTTGTATGTTGCATTGGTAAATAATTCTATTCCTGTAAGGTATAGTAGCATTTCTGTGATGGCTTACTTCACTCAGAATTGAGTATTAGGTGCAACCAGAATAAAGCCCTAGAAAACTTTGAATTGCTTAACCTAGTAGACTCTTTGCAAGTTCTGACCTTTGTGTTCTCATAGAATCACAGAATTGTTTGTGTTGGAAGGGAATTTACAGATCATGTAGTTCCACCCTCTCTACCATTATCAGGGACAACTTTCACTCAACAATGTTCTCAGAGTTCCATCCAGCCTGGCTTTGAACACTTCCAGGGGTGGGCATTCACAACTTCTCTAGGCAACCTGTTCCTGTGTCTCGCCACCCTCAGAGTAAAGAATTTTTTTTCTAATATCTGGTCTAAACCTACTCTCTTTCAGTTTGAATTCACTCACCCTTTTCCTGTCATTTCATGCTCTTGTAAAAAGTTCTTCATCTTTCTTGGAAGTTTTCTTCAGGTACTGGAAGACTGAATCAGGTCTCCTTGAACCTTTCTCTTTTCCAGGCTGAACAAACCCAATTCTCTCAGCCTTTCCTCACAGGAGAGGTGCTCCATCTCTCTAATCAACTTGGTGGCCCTCCTCTGCACTCGCTCCAACAGGTCGATGTCCTGCCTGTGCTGAGGACCCCAGAGCTGGATGAAGCACTCCAGGTGGGGTCTCACCAGAGCAGAGCAGAGGAGCAGAATCCCCTCCCTTGCCCTGCTGGCCACACTGCTTTGGATGCAGCCCAGGACACAATTGGCTTTCTGGTCTGCCAATGTACATTTCTGGATCATGTCTAACCTCTCATCCACCATCACCCCAAGTCCTTCTTGACAGGGCTGCTCTCCATCTGTTCATCCCCCAGCCTGTGTTGCTAGGGGTTGCCCTGAGCCAGGTGCAGCACCTTGCACTTGGTGTTGTTAAACCACATGAGATTCTCATGGGTCCAATTCTTGAGCGAGTCCAGGTCTCTCTGGATGGCATTCCATCCTTCAGGAGTGTCAACCATACCACTCAGCTTGGTGTCATCTGCAAAATTGCTAAGGGTGCACTTAATCCCTTTGCCAATGTTATTGAGGAAGATATTAAATAACACTGGTTCCAATATGGACCTTTGAGGGACACCACTTGTTACAGATGTCCACTGGGATTCTGAGGCATTTAGTACTCTCTGGATGCAACTGTCCAACACTGTCTTATCCATCTAACAGTCCACTTATCAAATCCATTTCTCTCCAATTTAGAGAGAATGATGTTGCGGGGAACATGTCAAAGGCTTTACAGAAATCCAGATAAATGACATCTGTAACCCTTCGCTAGTCCACTGATGCAGTCACTCCATCATAGAAGCCCACTAGGTTGGTCAGGCAGGACTTGCCCTCGGTGAAGCTAAGCTAGCTGTCCTGAATAATCTCCCTGTTCTTTCCGTGCCTTAGAATAGCTTCCAAGAGGATGTTCCATGACCTTCCCAGGCACAGAAGTGAGTCTGTCAGCTCAGTAGCTCCCAAAGTCCCCTTTTCTGTTTTTTTTTTTTTTTTTAAGATGGGTACAATATTTCCCTTTTTCAAGTCACCTGGGTCTGGAATGTCTTTTCATGACTTTTTCACCTGACTGCTGTGACTTTTCAAATATCATGGAGAGTGGCTTGACAATTACATCAGCCAATTCCCTCAGGACTCTGAGATGCATCTTATTGGGTCCCATGGACTTATATACATTCAGGTCCCTCAGGGATCATGAAGCTGATCTTTACTTACATTCTCATGGCTAGTTGGTTTTCTTTGCCTACATTATCAATTGCTGCCTTTATATTTTCATTTAGCAAAGTACATACACACTTTAGAAAGAGATGCAACCTGATCGAAAAGAAGTACTTACTATGGTTAAAACAGCTGAGAAATGCTAGCAGGATTGGATCAGTCATTTAATTTTAATTTTGAAAAATAATTCCCAAGTCTTTCTGCTTAGATATTTTTGTTCAGTCTGCTACTACACCTTCCCGAGCTGCTTAGGACTGAGCCAGAGCTTGGGCTGCTCCAACAGAATGGAGTAGAGATGGACGCTTTGGGAAAGGGGAAGTTTGCACTTACTCTATTTCACTCAGTGAAAATGGAAGTGGTCTGCCATGTGAAGCCATAAAAAACTGGCTTTAGGGAGAACTGCTGCAGTGCTGCAGTTCCTTCACCTCTGGAATAGGAAGGGAGAATTGATCTATGTCAAAAGGGAGCATTGCTAACAATTGAAAAAACTTATCCTTCTAAAGCCTGTTGAGTCAAAATGTCCTTTATTTTTATAATTTTGTTGAGATAAAAGAAACAAATTTTGGACACAGAAGAAAATTACAGCATTTTTCTTGAGAAATAGCTCCTGTCTAGACTATTTCTAAAGATACCATAAAAGACGTGGTTTGTTTGTTTTTGGATTTTTTTTAGCTTCTTTGTTGGTAGTTCTTGTAGCTCTTNTTTTTTTTTTTTTTTTTTAGGGCAAGAGAAAAAGAAAATAAAATTACTTAATTAATTTTGGTATTTTGCCACTACAAAATCCATTACTCTCATCATCTTGCTTTGGAAAAAATGTTAGTCAATTGATACATACATAAAAACACATATGCATACCTTAATTCTCTCTAGTTTTAGAATCATAGAATTATTTGAGTTGAAAAAGACCTTTAAGATCATCAAGTCCAACCATGAACTTAACACTGCCAAGTCCACTGCTAAGCCATGTCCTCAAGTGCCACATCTACAATGTCTTTTAGATACCTCTAGGAATGGTGACTCAACCATTTCCCTGGGCAGCCTGTGCCATTGCTTGAATAATCCTTTCCAAAGAGAATTTTTTCCTAATATCCAATCTAAACCTCCACTGGCAGAACTTGAGGTAATTTCTTTTGTTTCTATTGCTTTTCACCTGGGAGAAGAGACCCCTTTCAGATAGTTGTAGGGAGTGCTAAGGTTCCCCCCAAACCTCCTTTTTTTCCAGGCTAAACAATCCCAGCTCCCTCAGCCACTCCTCATAAGACTTACCCTGTAGACCCTTCAACAGTTTTGTTGCCCTTCTCTGTACATGCTCCAGTGCCTAAATATTCTTCTTGTAGTGAAGGTCATACACAAATAGTGAAATATAATGGCTCATTTTAAGCCATGGACAGACTTCACATCATAAACAGGATAGTAAACAAAACAATTATTTTTACAGAAACAAAAATTCTGATAGACGTTGTGGACTAAGCTGGCAAAAAGAAGCGCATAGCTCAAAAAACTTCATCATGAATTGGAGTATGCAAAAATATCCACAAATCACAAAACACAAATTGACCATAGGACATTCTATTAACTTGAACAACAAAGTAATAGCTACTACCTTCAACTACATGGAGAAGAATGAACTTTTGCTGCAAGGTTAGCAAAATACTCATAATAAAGTAAGCAAGATCCCATAAAGTTGGGATTTTTCCCATGTCAAGACAACTAAATGTAGAAATGAAACAGAAAAAAACATGTTGAATTCTTACTAGAGGTTGCCTTTAAGTCCTTTTCAGTCATCCATTTATAACTAAAAAATGCAAGAAAATGGTATACAAATCAAGAGTAATTTCCAAACTAGCTAAACATGATTCTGTATACACAACCATAGCTGCATATATATAATCATAACACTGCATAATGAGGCCTTCAACTTTGAAATATCAGTAATTTTTAAAAACAGTTTACAAATATGTATTCATTTAGGACTTACTCATAAACAGCTTCCTAGTAATCAGCATTTCTTCAGTCTGATATTCTCCATTCCACTAAACATTCTAAAAAAATATTTAGCAAATATACAAAGATTAATATACATGTTTAATAAAGCATTTCATTACATTACCAGAAAACAAAGAAAGAATTATGAGGCTTTGTCAGCCTTCTTTTTTCCCAGTTGATTCAGACAATCTGTAATATTTCTTTAATAGGTGACAATTTTCAGCTGGAAAGTCAAATCTATCCCTTTGTTACTTCACATTTCACATCTCCTTTTTGTGTATAGCTATGGACAATGCCAATTTTTCTGATAGAGTGCTTTGTAATTCTGTGGAATTTTTCCTTGCAGAAGCGTGTGGAATTCTCCTCCAAAATGATATTTTAAGAAATGATAAGTCCTGCTAATAGCCTTAGTAATTTTTACAGAAAATGATTTTCAACAAGACCAGTAAAATTCAGTCTGGTGAGTGCAATATGTAGTGGGGAAAATTTTCATGTCCCCTTAGAACTTCAAATATCAGGGCTTTGATTATCATTGACACACACCTAGGTGTCCCAGAACTGAGCCCCTACTACTGTTGGTAGTGTCATAGTCCTCCTTTTATTGCTATTTTCCTCACATTTGCACAGCATTCCATTATCGATTTTCATTGTTCTCTAAGGGTTTATGTCAAAGTCTAGATTATTGATTCCATTTGTAGATAAGTCTTCTAAATTTCTAGGCATTTTCACAACCTTACCCTCTACCCTATCTACTATTTTGCTAACTGGTATTGATATGTAAGAATGAAAAAAACCAAAATTTCATAAGGTTTTCTAGAGAAGATTAAAGCTCTTGCATCTTCTGTATGACCATTGATGGATTCTTCTTAACAGGTTTACTGTTAAAGACAGAAAGGGGATGCCCTTGGATTTTCCTCTAATTATTTTTGTAGTGCACTTTTTTTTGTTGTTGGTTTCAATATAACTGCTAAAATATTTTAGTGGGTGTATTACATAAATTAGTAACAAAATCAGTAGCTGTTAATTCCTAGAGCTATAAAATCTAAAAGAGAGAATCAAGACTAGTACTGACATTTATTGCACTTCCCTACATTTAAGTAAAATCTACTAATATATTCATAAGATTGCATTTAGATCTTTCTTGTTTGAGTGGAAGCAATTTCACTAATTTTTCTGTTGCATAATACTGAAAAGATCTTCTAGTTCTTCGAATACAATCCGTGTACGATGTGGATGCTGAAATGTTGAACTCTTACTACAGTGAGCAACCATGATACACTCAAACCTTCCTTCGTCTGACTTACTTTCTTTAAATAGTCATTGCTTTGCAGTTTCAAAGTGTTCTAGTAATAATTTCTATATAATGTAATTGATATTGCTTTCCTTAGGTATCACACCAAAAGGCCTGGAAAATATGTTGTCCTTGTATAAAAGTTCTCTTGGAAATTGGTCTTACAAAATGCATAGATTTTTCTCAAAAGAAGTGGAAACTAATTTTATCTTCAGGATCAGGAATCAAAATCCTTAACAATGCAATTAGAATTGTAAATGAGATCCTTTGCCTTCAAGCTAAAGAACATTGTTTGTGTTGTATTATGCCAATATTGAGTAAGAGGAAGTATTTAAAAATCAGAATTAGCAGCCATTTCAATGATAGTTACTAACTTAGATTTTAACTAATGGAAATAAGATCAAAACTCATTACCCTATTTTTCTTTTTCTTTTTTTTTTTTTTTTCTGATACACTAACAGAACTCTGTGGTTTAGAAACTGTTGTGCATTTCATCTGCTGTGAAGAGATCTTTACGTTAGAGACTTCTGGAACTGAAGAATGAAATAGAAACTCAGCAGCTGCAATCATTTTGCTTGTTGTGTTATGAGAAATGCTCAGTTAATATTAAGGAGATTATTCTAAGAGTATTTTAATTACTAAAATTTGGAATACAAAATAAAACGCTGTAGGCATTCAAATTATTCAATATGAGAATCCTACAGTATTTAACATCTAATATACAAAATGTTTCTACATCTGTCTGAAAATGAAGTCAGCCTTTGTTCATGGTGTTAATCACTTTTATTGCATATACTCCTCACAGTATCCAATTTGTCACAAAGAAGCTTGTGTTTCACAGTGTATAGTAGATTCAAAATAGAATCTCCTTTCTTGGAAGGAGAAAAGTATTAATTTCTGGCAATTTAACTACCATATAATTATCGTCTAATACTGTCTGAAAGGTAAAAAAATTATAAATGGCAGCAATAAAGAGACATCCCACATGCAGGATGAAGGTTAAGAAGAGCTCATTCGACCTCCATTTTACCAGCAGTTTGTTTCAGCCACTAAGCATTACTAATAGAGTCTTAGTATAATCTAGATAAATGGTTAAAATAATAACTTATGATTCTAAGGGACTGAAATAAAAGAAAAGACACCTGCCTTAAAACTGTGGTGAGATTTCTGTCTATGGAACACAGCAAAATGCAAATAGTTATTAATAATTACAATTATTTTTCGTATTGTAAAACTTACAGCCTTGATTTTTCTAAAAAGCCAAATGCTACCCAGACATTTTGTTTCAACTCCTACCTTGTGAACAGCATGGATCATTTAAACCACAAATATGGTTCTGTTTTCCCTAAGGAATTGTACATGTGAGAATCAGTTACTGTAACAATGGTACAGGATACTTTTCCTGCCCTTCTTATCACTTTCCACCACCTTGTGTAAGAAGCAGTAGCAAACACAATTACCTTCTATTCTTTAATTTACATTTACATAGATAGACATTTACATTCATCCAGCGTAAGTACTTGATTTGTAGTTGGATAAGGAAAGGATATAGGTAAAGATGAAAAAGAACTGTTAATTTAGAACAGCTGTTGTCACTGTGGAATTCCACGACTGTTTAAAGAGTATGCATATTATTTATGCTGAGCTTAGTGGCCCCTAAGTTCTGCCCTGTAAGGAGGATGACCACTTTATTGTTATAATTAGGTGGAAGGGGTTTCGGGAGTGCTCAGAGAAGGAGCCAGACTCCAGGAGTTCTCTCTCTCTCTTTCAGGTTGAAATTTAGCTCCTCAGTGAGGGTGGCCATGTAGCGATTGGTGCCATCACCATGAGCTTCTGCTGTTGCAAACTATAGCCCCTGACAGTGGCATGTCCTCTTTCCTCTGTGATGCAGCTGGGCAAATAGCAAAGCCCACCTTCTCCTGCTGCAAGGGCTGACTGCTTTCCATGGCATGACTGGGCTGAATGAGGGATCACCAAGCCACCAGGTTGTGAGGAGTGTTTCAAAGTGTTTATGGCTCTTTCTCTTTTGATTTGGCTATTATGGCTGAGAAAGAAGAGTCAGTGGGAACAGCACAATTCACCATTTCTGTAGAGCTAGAAACCAAGCTGTACTGCTTCCAGCTGCACGGAGGGAAAGCAAGAAACTTTGCCTATAATATTGTCTTCCTTATAGTGCCTTATGTGAAATAAATGTTGAAACTATTTCTCTTTGCACCTGAAAACCCGGTATAAAGATTTCACCTTCATAGTTTACATTTTTGCTGTTGCAAATGTGCATCTTTTCCACTTCATTTAATGTTGCTTCGGTCATTATATCATTGGTATGAACTGTGCATGTCAAATAAAGTGAAGTATTTCTCCTTGAAGCACAGTATCTTCTCATTGTCATGTGTGTTTACATCTAATAGCCCTGAAAATTTTATTCTTCCCCCAAGTAACTAAATGACCTTGTTTGAGGAGAAAAGGGTTGGAGCTTAAAGACTATTTTTACATGCCTTTTTAATAACTTCATCTATCCAGTAAGTATACATGGGACCATCTTGGCTAATGAAATATAAATTTGATGATCCATTTTGTGTGTTGTGGAGCTAAGCTTCACTGGCATGTGTCTGATATGGTTGCATTAACATATGGATGGTGAAGAAAGGTAGATGGTGATGTCAGAAATAACTAGTGCTTTAAGGAACACTATAGCATTTTTAATTTTAGAAACTGTTTATTTAAACATCTGGAAGGGTGATAAGGGCCTACTTCTGAAATTCTGTCTCAAGAATTATCCTTCACATACCTGGCTAGGTTTAAAGGCATTATGCAGAAAATTAAGGATCTTCAGAATTTGTTTTACACTTATTTGAGTGGCAAATGGCTAGAAAAATTTCAGTTGTTTTTTTCCCATAAAAATATCTTAGGTTCTGAGCCTAAGAACTTATATTATGAAATTACAAACTTTTTTAAATACCAGAAAATTATATGCTGAGTGCTGTTTTTTCCCTCATGATAGAGTCTAGTCTTCTATTTCCTTTATTGTATCATCACAATGGCTTGCCAATGTAACTTAACAGTGTGATATTTCTTTACTACTGTCTTTTATACAGTTCTAAACACTGTCCAGTTTGGATGAGAAATCTGTAATTGCTAAACATAACTTATTTTACAGAGGAGATTCTCTAATGAAACTCAAGAAACTGGTCTCTGAAGGAGGTGCTTCTGTCATTCTTTAAATAAACATGATTTTCTGCATCTTTCCTTTGATAATTTGGACTATAAAGTAGTCCCAGTTTCATAAGCTTCAGCTCTAAGGCAGCTCCATTCAAATGTTCAGAACTAATGAGGCTGCTTCTCAAGTTAGAAATGTTAAATCTGTGTACATTTCTATGAGTGTGTGCAATGCGGCTTTTTCAGTTGATAATGACTTAATTTTAGCAGAGTTTTTGAAACATGATAGTGAGATGGAAGGCATAAACTGTGGTTGGTTTATAAGACTAATTTGGATGATCTATATATATTTCCAGTTTTTACTCCTGTGCTCCTTCACATAGTTTTATCCTGCTTTCTGTCTACAAGGCAAACAAGTTAATGCTTTCTTTGTAATCACTTTCTCTTCTTCAGTAAATACCTTTTTATGAAAGCAAATGAGGCCACGTTAAGCACTTATGGAATCAAAGTGTCCCCCCAATAATTTGTACACTTTTCATTTTATGTCTTAACCTTTAACAGTTGCTCAGATTAACCAAAACTAGTTATAAAAGTTTTTCAAAGTTTATGATTTATGGTTTAAAGACAAAGTCTTTTAACTTACAGCTTTTCCGTAAAGAATTAAACAAGAATCTGTATAAAGCAGGTTAATAGTGATTCATGTTCTGACACCAACTAGTTAACCATTCTACCTAAACTTCCAATTTATACTATTACGTAGCAGTGTAGTTTTGTATGACAAATTAGCAGACCTTGCAGTTCCTCAAGCTGATGGAATGTGGCTATTGGACACATAATAGCAGGTAGGTATTGAGAGGCTGATTTACATTAGCCATTAGGATCTGTGTTAGGGCCAAAAGAATGATCTGAAAAGATGAAACACTTGCTCAAGAAGCAATAGATGAATTTGGTTAATGGAGGCCTACGATAAAAAGACTTAAGAGCTTGTTATTTTTCATAGCAAAGCTACAAGGTATTGAGGAGGGTAAACTTTGACAATATGCTATATGTTGAAAGTACCTAAGGAATTATATCTTTGGTGAAAATAGAGTATTTTGTTTGTTTGTGATCCCAAAGCTTAATTTTAACAGTTTTTTTGGCTTGATTATCAATTAGTTTCTTTAATTGATCAAGCATTCAGCTTGATAGAAGACAACAGAAGCCTCACTTATTTTGCTGGACTGTCTGCTGACCACATCTTACTGAATTTGGAACCATTCCATCAATGTCATATAGACTCTTACAATTTACATTCAGCTCAGCATTAGATGTGGACAGCTGGCTAACAGGAAAATATAGGAGCAATTGCCTACTAAGAGGAAACCTTTCTAAAGGCAAATTGCTTGGTGAAATTACTAAAATAGCTCTTAACAGAAAAGCCCTAAAGGTTTTAACATGACTTAAGCCTATAATGTTCTACAGAAATTACTCTTACTAACCTGTAGTATTGAATACAAAGCACTATCCTTTCCGTTGCATTTTTTTAACCATATACTTAATATTCTACAGAGGAAAAGGCAGGATTTTATCTGAAATCACATAAGGTTGTCAAAAAAACTTCAGAAAAAGCAGTCACTTTCTTGCCAACATTAGGTGTATCTTTCTGCAGGTATCTCTTCTGTATATGGAAAAAAAAAAAAAGAAGAAACTGAAGAAAGAACCTGCATTTTATTTTCACTCCCAAGTTTTTGAGCAAAGCTGATAAAATGTTCTTGTCTGAGACTGTCTCTTGGTCCCTATTGAAAGGCTCCATTTTCATTGCTGATAATTTTATCACAAGTTAGCCATTTTGGATTAAATGTTCATTCCAAGATATTTGCATGAGACTGTCTTTGAAAATGTGACAGTCAAAATAATTCACCAATTTGAAAATTATAATGTTTTTCAATAGCACATGAGTCAATTCGTAGAAAAAAAAAAAGAAAAACGTCCCAAACTGTGGAGATAGTAAGTGCAGAAAATTTTGAGACTTGGGGTAATAGTAAGAGAAGACTTTTGTGAGGATAAGGAAGATGGAAGCAAGATGTGAGAAGCAAACTAGGACTAACTGGATAAAGCCTGGTGTTGGAACAGGGCCTATAAACTTGATCCTATATTCTGGACATGAGTCTTGTGACAATAATGTTTGTTTGTGAAATGTGCCCTAGTAACAACAAACCAGAATCAAATGGAGCTTGGATCATAGGTATATCATAACTACCAGTCTTGATCACAAAAACATGGAAATTACCTTTCAGTGTTGTAGTGGGTTGATGCTGGCAGGATGCCAGGCATCCACCAAAGCTGCTTTCTCACTCCTCTCTGCAGCTGAAGAGGGGAGAGAAAATATAGTGAAAGGTTCATGAGTTGAGATAAGGACCAGGAGAGATCACTCAGCAAATACTGTTAAGGTCAAAGCAGACTCAGCTTGTGGATATTAATTAAATTTATTACCAACAAAATCAGAGCAGAATAATGAGAAGTAAAAGCAGACATTCAAAACATCTTCCAGCCACCCCTCCCTCCTTCTTAACTGTACCTCCAGCCTCCCAATAGCACAGGGAGACAGGGAATGGGGGTTATAGTCAGTTCATCACAGGTTGTTCCAGTGGCTGCTCAGGGAGAGGAGTCTTTCCCCTGCTTCAGCATGGGGTCTCTCCCACAGGAGACAGTTGTCCACAAACTTCTCCAACATGAGTCTATCCCATGAACTATAGTTCTCTGCAAAGTGCTGCAACAGGAGTCCATCCCACAGACAACAGTCCTTCCTCAAACTGCTGCAGAGTGGGTTACTCTTCCAAGGGGTGCAGTCCTTCAAGAAAAGCTCCTTCAGCATGGGTCCCCCATGGGGTCAAAAGTCCTACCAGGAAACCTGCTCCAATGGGGGCTCCTCTCTCCACAGATCTAAAGGTCCCTGCAGGAAGCCTGCCCAGTATGGGCTACCCACAGGTTCTCAAACATCCACCTGCTCTGCTATGAGTCTCCTCCACAGGCTGCAGGTGGATCTCTGCATCCTTGTGGATCTTCATGGGCTGCAGGGCACATCTGCTTCACCATGGTCTGTGCTTTGGGCTGCAGGGGAATCTCAGCTCTGGTGCCTGGAGCACCTCCTCCCCCTCCTTCTCCACTGACCTTGGTGTCTTCAGAGTTCCTCTCACATGTTCTCACCCTGCTCTTCTCCGGTTGCAATTACAACTTTGCAATAAATCTTTTTTTTTTTCCTTCTTAAATATGTTTTCACAGAGATGTTACCATCATTTCTAACTGGCCCAGTCTTGACCAAAGGCACGTTTGTCTCGGAGCTGCCAAAGATTGGCTCTGCTGGATATGGGGGAAGCTTCTAGCAGCTTCTAATAGAAGCTACGCCTGTAGCCCCCGGCTACCAAAACAGGGCCACACAAACTCAATATCTCTGCTTTCTTTGGGTTCTAGTGTGTGTATGGAATAAATATCGAAGACTGAAAATTATTGTGGTGACAAAAGCCAAAATGACATTTTGGTCCCCATGGAGCGTAACATAAGTGCAAAAGCTTGCTTCAACATAAAATGTTATTGCTGGCTTTGTCTTACTTTTCTGAGTCTGTTCATGCAATACAAAGTATACAGAATATTCTGCAAATTACAAAAAGATTCCCCTTAAAAATCTTTTGATACTACTTGAAGCAGTCATATTTTCCCTGTCTTGTAGGAACAGGAAATAGAAACTTGATCATGCAAGTAATATTGAAGATCTTTATAGGATCCACATCTTGAGATAACTGCCTATCTCTTCCCATGGGCTGAGAGAGAACTGTGTCCAGAAACATGAAAATTAAATAAAACATTAGTTTAAGTACAGCCCAATCTGAATGCCCACATTTTAGACTGAATGTTTTAATATTTGAAAAACTATTCTCACTATTTTTGAAGAGTTTAGATGTGTTTATGTGACAGAGCACCAAGGGAAACCAAGTGTTCTAATTCCTAGACCAATATAACTACCAGAGATTCAACTTATAGTATGAACTACAACTGAATTATAAGAATAATTTCAATTGTTATTGTCCACTTGAAATGAACAGTCTCCATTTGTATAGTGTTTGGTTAAACAATTAATTTAAAGTTCATTGCCAATATCTACGGGAAAGGTCTCTGCAATCATTTGTTCCACTGTTTTCAGAGAAAATATGAGAAAACCCTTTTATGAAAGAAAAGTCTAACAAAGAGGTTGGTAACTATACCAGTTAATTTCAAAGGGAAAGAGTGAAAAAGACACCTATTTGGGGGGCGAGGAGGGGGAAGAGGAAGTTTGCATAATATTATGACAAAAAGGATGTTCTAGCTGTTGTATGTGATTTGACATTGCTACTGTGCTGTTTTCAGAGAATTGAGTATATTTTACATTTTCTGAGATTGCTTTTTGGTGACATTAAATGACAGTAAAATCAAATAAGAATAAAATTCTGGATCAAAACACAAGTGATACTCAGTTATGGAAATCTTAGACTTCTTTTTTACTATATCTTTTAGACCTTGTTGATCACTGCTCTGAAAAGGAGTCTATTGGTCAACCTTTCATACTGTGGTGATGAAAGTGAGTGTAATGTGTACACAAAAGCACATTTTATATGCTATTTGTGGTTCATTTTTATGCCAGGCATCTGAACACTGTTTTGTATGGCTATATGGCCTTGCAGATTGAGGGTTTTAAAGCTCACTGATTTTCACCAGTCAGTCTTTAAGGGAGCAATGTGAACTTATGATTTGGTTTATGTCACTAATTTGAGGGCCCATTTACATGTAAAAGTTCTATGTTTATTTCTGTTAACGAAGTAGCACATATCTTTTATTTTTGTATGATAGGAAAGGGGGCAGAAGCTTTATGTTCTTTGACACAAGGACAGTAAATAAAGCCTGATGTTAAAAGGAGTGAAAAAGGGGAGAACATAAAGCAAGACGGCAAAATGTATTTAAGGTCTTGCCCAGGAAGGATCGGTAAAATTAACTAAGGGGCAGGAAGAAAAAGATTAGGGTGGTAGGACTGGTAAGCTGAGGATTTCTTTGGAATTTAACCTAAAATCCACAGGTTGTGCTACAAGGTCCCTTTCAAATGGAAGACTCTTGTTGTGGTGACTTTGTAAACAATGCTATTGTCCCCAAGTACTTAAAAAAAAGCACCTGTCAGAAGAGAGAGATATGATGTAGACATTTAACATACCAGACCATTTGTTAAAAAAGAACGCAGTGGGAGGAAAATGGGAGGTAATCCTTTAATATAGCTGAGACTGAAATTGGTTCATTTTGCATGACCTTTACTATATAAGTTAGTATTTGTTGTGTCTTTAAGAAAGAAAAGGTAGGAAAACTACAAGAGAATTTAGCCACAGAGATGTGATTGAACATCAGATTTATGAACAAATAATGTAGATGTGACCAGTGAAGATAACAGCTCCTCTAAAGAAGTGGAGACGTCATCAATTAAAACAAACAAACAAGCTGCCCAAACAATCAAAAAATAGATCATCATTTAGAGTTCCATGGATTCCCAAGCTGAAATGGGATGCCCTGAAAGAAGAGCTGAGCACTCCTTCATCACTTATCTTCCCCTTCCCAGCTGGTCATTTCTATCCTTGTACTTTCCTCAAAAATTCTTGACAGAAAGTTCAGAGTAGCAACCTATGGGAATGACTGCTTGTTTCTCAATATAACCTGCTGATGTCAGAAATAAGCACACATAGGGGTGAGTTGCAAGGAAAAGGATAAACCCTGCCAAATTACAGCTTTGAATACTTTATTGAGGAAAAACCATAAGTCTCAGTCGTGCACTTTTCCTGGACCTCTAGGTCACATAGCAAGTTACCTGTGCATGTTTCATTGTGACATTGATTGAAGGGGAGACAGTGGTTATGACTGACCAGAAAGCTGCTGTATTCCATTATGTAATAAGACAGGTGCTTGTAGCTCTCCAGGTGTCCTCTGATGACTCTATCCTGTTATTTTTAATTAGTAGGTAGCAATTACTCATGCTAGTCAACCAAGTTTTCCGTAACAGAAGAAGAATACATTCCTAATCCACTATCCAAATTTTCATTGTGGGACTGTGCTTTGGATCTGGTTAGATTTTTTTCCCACAGCAGCCATCAAAATGCTGTGCTTTGTATTTGGAACTAGAATGCTGCTTTGGCTGCTGTTGTACAGTTCTTGCACAACATCAGTGCTGTCTCTCCAATCCTCCCCAAGCCAAGGTTAGCCCACCACAGACTGAGAACAGCAATATGACAGTACAAACATCTAGGATGGGTAGTTTTTCTGTTGAGAAATACAATCACTAATATTTTTCAACAATTATGCTTGCTTGTTGAGAAATATTGAAGTAATTCTATCCTATATGAAGTGCTAAACATGGCAGTACTGTTCAGCAGCATTTCAGTCCCAGATGATGGGGATGATCTTTTTGTGCATGAAACTGATTTTTTTTCTTTTATTGTTCTTTTTAGTCCTTGCTCAATTGTTGGTTGTTCTCTATTGCACTACAGAGAGATAAAGGACCAGCAGTGTGCTCTAACATTGTCCAGCATGTATTTTGGATATGTTTTCCTATCTACTCACGAATTTTTAAGCTGCCTAACAGCCTGATATTTGTGGTAACTCATCAGTAAAACAATATTTCAGAAATATTTATATTATGCAGAATCATATTCAGAATGAATCTAAATCAACACATACATTCTGTTTTGAGTTTATACATATTTTTAAATTGGTCTAGAGATTTTTTTTAGACCTAATAAACAGCATATTTCCATGGCTGAAAAATAAGAGCTACCAAACTACTGATATATTTCAAAAATAACACTGGGGTTGTGTCAGCTATAACGTTTTGAGTAATAATCCTTGCAATCTAAGGAGAAATTGTACTGATGACATTATGTGCACTCAACCCAAATAAATCAGAACTTATTGGATCATACTATAATTTTACATGCAAATATTTTCAGTTTACATAATGCTCAAAAAAGACTGTGATCTCCAAAGGATGTATAAACATGTGGTGTTAATTGATATATTCCTGCCCTGAAAAATAGTGTGAGGATCAATCTCATTTGAGCAATATAAATACTACATTTAAATTTAAAAACTGGACTTTCATTCAATTATAATACAAATATTTAGGACAGAGTGTGAGAGACTGGCATGTTATGGTTAATGGCTTAAACATGGTTATGAAGGACTTTTTCCCATTATGGCAAACGTGTGTAAAGAAGCTGTGACCATGTAAACCAACCCCTCCCTGAATAAGCCTCCTGACTGGAAGTTTGGACTGTGAGTAAAGCTGCCTAAGGGAACTAGAGATAAGATAAAGGTGGCACTATTGTCCAATTATCTTAGGTCTAGGGGAAGTAAAGCAGGCTGAGGGAGAAGAATGTATCCACAAGAAAGCCAAGCCCAGCAAGTCAGTTGAAAATCAGCTCTGGCTGGGTTCAGAGTAGGGGAGGCCATAGCTCACAGACTCATCTGCTGAGGCCAGGTTTGCACACAGTCCTCACCAAACAAGGAGCAAGGAGGAGAGGTTTTGTTTGAATGGTGTAACCTCTGGTGAGACACACTGAACACCCATCCTCCCTTACAGAAACTGGCTCAGTTGTAAAAGCCCCACCTCGGGAAGGCCACATTCACTGGACATTCACTGAGAGGCAGCTGAGGAGGTGTCCTAATCCACCAAAGCACTCCATAGACTCATTCCTGAGGGCTTGCACTGAAGCACTGTATGTGATGCAAAGTGATGCAAAGTGATGTAAGAGTGTGTCAAACTTGCCCTCTCCCAGGGGAGGTACCTGGGTATTCCCACCTGGCCCAAACATATATTAATCTGTTGAACTCTATGTTTTGCAGGACCCTCACCACCAAGAAGAAGAGAATCAAGAAGAAGGAATGCCATTGGGATCCAGAGAGTGGTGATATTTTCTAATTAATCTGTCTCTCTTTCTCTCTTCCCCCATTTTTTTCTATTTCTTTCTTTTTCTCTCTCTCCTCCCCCCCCCCACACATTTACTGTTAAATAAAATCCATACTATTGTCTTCAGCATATGTCTTGTTTGCACCTTAGTTTGGGCAGAGGCATCTTTCTAACAATTTTATTAATCAGATAATAAAATGGAGGGAAATATAACAAATAGTTGTTTAAAACAAATCCATTTAAACCATAATAAGTATCTATTTATCTACCTAGGTTTTTGGTTCAAGAGTAGACAAAGACTCAAAATCTGGTTTCCTAGGGTTTTCCTCCTATGAAAATTAGCAAGTTGTCAAAATGATAAAATGCTTACTCAAGTCTCACTCAAAGGCTAAAAAATAGGCTTCTTATGTCTACGTGGCAGAATGAATGTGGCAGAATGTGGCCTTGATCTTCGAGATAAAGGAAGAGGTCATTCCCTGATCTGTCCCTGCTGAAATGGAAAGTTCTTCCAAGTCGTTTGTCTCTTGGGATCTCTGGGTGGTGCAAGATAGTAAGGGAAGCCTTTCTGGTTAAAAGACTTGGTTCTTGGGCCCTTTCTGCAGGAAGGAAAACATTGACTCAGAGATGAGATTTGGAGAATCCCATACCCTCTTCCTCTATGTGTTGTCAGACAATGACATTTCTTCAGCCTGAAGCTGGCTCAAGAATGTCAACAATTACATTACTTGTTTCATGCTTTATAGAAAAACCTCCATCTCATTTGTACTACTGTGAGCACAGAGTAACTCCACTGAAAATACATTGGTGTATCAGAGTTTAACATTTTTTAAAATTAATCTGATCACAGTTACTGCCTGTAACTTAGATAAATTGACAAATATCAGCTTACATTGCTTCTGTGAGGCTTCACTATTTTTTTCTAATGTGTTTGGCTACTGCCCTGTTAATCAGTGACAAAATGTATCCAGGAAATCCACAAGAGAGAAAACTAATGCCTCCAGTCCCTTTCTATATCACTAGTAAGAACTGACATGACATTCCCTGAACTTTGCTTGGAATGGTTACCTTCCAATTACAGGGATTTAGCACCCAAAAAGCTAATCTGCTTGTTTAAACTATTTGTTCATTTTTAACCATGTTTGAAAAAATGAGCACTTTGAAAGCACACAAATCAGAGTGAAGTCAACTGACTGTACAAATGTTTAACAATATTGTTGTGGACTGAACAAGTTGCATGACATCAGTATTACACAGATGAATATAGAAATGCTTAAATGATGTATATATCTCAGGTGCTAGTGGTCCTGAAGATGATTGATCAATCTGGGGAGCAGCTCTGAATGGAGATGAAGAAGTTCATGTTGGACTTCTTGGAGGTTTGAAGCAGGGATATGACTCACTGGCCTCCTAAGAGAGCCTGTGGAGCTAGACTAGTGCCAGATTCATATGAAAAAGTCAAAGTTGCCATATGTGGCTGTCCTTGCAGCAAGGAGGTTCTAGTCTTTCTGCTTGACAGCAACTTCCCCCTTGCATGATTCAGGTAAGCCACAGAATTATTCCGTGGAAAGGAAGAGGGAGGTGGAGAGAGACTTCACAAAGCTTGCTAAATTTGAGGACTCTCCATATTCTATTATCAACACTGTATGTAGTTTGGATTGCTTCTACATCATAATACTTTATTCTAATATATAATAATTTCTTTATTGAATAAGGTTATTGTATTCTATGATATTATATCACCTTAAATACAATAGCAAAATATTTTTTGTTACTTGATCCTTTTTGTATTTCAGTCACACAATTAAACATCATGGAGAAAATACATGTAAACTGAAATTTATATAATTTGATTATTTCCAAATGTAAAGACATTAATAGAAAGCTCAACAGATTTGGAGTCACATCCTAAAAAAAAAAGGTAAAAATTCTATAAAACTGTTCTTGCAGTCATCTTCTTCATGTTACCTTGAACTATAAAAAATGATGAGCACTTGTCAAGAGAGTCAGTCAATGAGCCAGGAGTACTATACCTCCAGCAGCATCACTCTTATAAATGTAGTTTTCTTGGCTGCTAGGCAGGGACAGGAACAGAAAATCATCACACAAGAGAACATTTCATAAGAAGTTGTACCATACTTCTACAGGATAAGTATATTTCATGACTATCCAAGTTTTCTGCAGATTACTGTGATTAAAATGCACCTGTGGCTATTGTTTGTAATTAGAAAGGGAAGACCTAGTTCTGCTCAACCATATTTAGTCCAACACAAGGGGGGCACTTTTGAGCATACCCCAAGATCCTGGTCAGTTCTACTCTGGGTATGGTTTTATATGAGTGCATAGTGCAGCTCCTTTCTGCATCCAGACTTCCCTCCTGCACATGCCACTGCAGAGAAGATGGGGCAGTACGTCTTAGTCTATGTCCAGCTTGTAGGCAATGTAAGCATCTGGACTTGCCATTGAAAAGAGTTCCAAGGCCCCATCTTTTACGTGTAGCTTTAGTATTTTTGCAGTCAAGCTTAAATTTTGCACTTGAACCCAAAGCAACAACTTTATGTGCATCCAGAACACAAAGGCAGTACTTTCATCATAAACCCACATTATTTCAAACTGAGTGAGTATGTCCTGCTCACCTTCTCTTCACTCTCTCACCTCCTGTGGCCCCAGAAATGAGTTTCCAACCCCCCACTGATGTCTGCTGATAAGAGACAGAGAATAAGCAACAGGAAAAAAAAGTGAGTTCCATTTTAAATGTGTCTCTGAATTTTGCTAATGCAGAAGTGCAGGGTCTATTTTATTTTAAACATGATGTAATTATTACTTATTATGCACAATACAGGCTCATTTTAGAAATCTGGAAAGTTCTTAAAAGTAAATGCAGTTAGCATTCAGAGAAGAGGAGGCCCAAATAAGAATTGAGCTGTCTGTTTCTGTTATACCAGGATCACAATGCACAGGGTCAGATTTCTTCTTCCTTATATCAGTTTTGTAGACACATAACTCCATGGATTTTTGTTGATTACTTGCACATGAAAGGAATTACATGTAGCTCCGTAGAGTATTTTGTAAGGCAAGGTCTTGGCTCTCCTCTACCTTGCATGCACACTGCTCAAATACAAAAAGTCTGAAGTCAGTATCAAAATGGCGAAACACTCACTAATCCCAATGAGGTGAGGTCAAAGCCAGAGGTAGTTCTTTGTAAGCCATTCCTTTAAAGGGACACAGATTCTCTCATTGTTTTATTTTATTCACATTTTTTTGAAATGCAAAATTGTCCTTTATAGAGTTTTAAGGAAAAGAACAAACCTAGAAGTCTTACTTTGCTCTGAGCAGATTTTGAATTTATACAGAAGAAACAAAATTCTAGATATTCACTTTATGTTTATAACTTTACTCTGTTTTCTTGGTGCTGAAAAATTGATGATGTCTTGTATCCAGAAATGAAGTCTTTTACAGAAGCAAAATTGATTTACATATTTCCCTGGTTGTTCTGAAATATCAAAAGGCGTAATTTAAAAGTTTAAAAAAAGCTAATAATGAAAATGGGTAGAGGAGTCTACCAACATGATTCAGAAGGAGTGCTACTAAAAGTCAGGTGAATCAAACTCTTCTGAAATCAGTGCACTTGTCTTTGTCAACAAAGTCAACACAATCTTACAGTAGGAAGCCA
Organism: Climacteris rufus; assembly: GCA_013398175.1. NCBI lineage: Eukaryota > Metazoa > Chordata > Aves > Passeriformes > Climacteridae > Climacteris > Climacteris rufus. Next base: position 511,439 of record VZRZ01004629.1, on the reverse strand, counting down.
AGTATTTAATATCTTTGTATGGAATAAAGTAACTCAGATTTGGTTAGCTTTAACCTTTGTGAGACTTCAGATCTATTTTAGCTTGAAAGGCTTGAACCAGAAAGTACAGATGGCTGTTTGACAGAGCGATATCAGAGTGGAATCTGACATTTTCCCAATCCTGTGGTATTCAAGTTGCAGCACCTTGTAATTCAAATGTCCCTTGTCAAATTCAAATCTCAGCCAGCTCTTGCCTCATTTATTTCCCTGAGAGTTGATTAAAGTTTGAACAGTGAGGTGCAGGAGGATGCCTCATGACTTTTCACCTTACTTCTTGGTGAATTCTGCTTCTGATCTACTGTTGTTACAAGCTACAGAGCCAACAACAGTCCAGATATAATGAGAGGTGATTTTCTAAATATTGCTCCAACCCCAAATATTGGCACAAGAAAACACTAGCTACCAAATTAAATATTTATAATACAGCCAGAATAAATATGAAATAAAGGAACAACTACATTTTTTGATGACTTTCTGCTCTGGGTGGATGTGAGAAAGCTATTGAAAACAACACCCTTGTTAGCTTGTAGTCTTTCCTTTTAGGAAAGCATCATTGTCTAAATAATATAGCTTATGGTTTCCAGGCTGTGTAAAGGGACTAATGATATTTATTATTTAAATATGAACTATGTAAAAATATTTTAAAAATTAAGGAGAAAGCCCTAATATCAATAGAGCTATAGTATTTTGAGAATCAACACATAACATTAAACCATAGTGTCACTTATGCTGAGGTAATGCCACAAATCACAGTTCTTGTACTATGATTTAAATGTAAAAGTGTCAGTTATAGCTACCACAGAAGTGTATCAGATATTACAGGGTAGATGAGAAAGGTGTATTTAATTTTTCATAGCATTATCATCCTGCCATGATGCATATTTCACCAAACTACAGAAACAGTATTACATCAGATTATGTGCAGACTAAATAGCATCTATACAATCCAAAGTAGATTAGTATTGTGTATCAGTTGGTAACAAATTTTCTGTAAAACTTCTTCATCCCTTGCTTCTTAATTTTATGAGTAGTTGCAGGAGGAGCAGATGTGTAGCTTGGGTTTTAGCAAAATAAATGGTCAAGTGACTCTAAATTTTTAATTAATATTTCAGGCTGAGTTGATTCACTGTAAGTTTTTTCCTCAGTGACCAACTAAAGCTCAGACTGTGCTTAACTGAAGGATGATTAAATCACAAATAAGAGAGAAATGAAGCTAGTGACACCAGGGAAGTATGTAAAGAAAGGTAATTTTGTCCCATTTTTAAAGTGATTTCTTTGTATTCAAAGCCCGACAATATAATTTTCAGGACACCTCATGTGGAGTTGGAACTTAAAGTGGCAAAGTAAACTGTTCTTGTCTTCATTGAAATTTATTTTTCTCATATTTTTCTCTAATAAAAGGCAGGTTTTTCTCTTTTCATTTGACAATGAACCAGGCCTTTTTGACTTGGGATTTAGAATGTTGCAATGCACTTTGAAGAGGGTAACACAAAGAAGTCAAAAGCTACATCTACAAAATACTCAGGCAGTGGCTGTTCATCTGTCAGGTGGAAGGAACAACAGGGAATGCATTACAAAGCAGACCAATATTTCCACTTACTTCCCTCTTTTCTGGGTACAGTTTAAAGGACTGCACTTGATCTGGTCCTACAGAGGATTAAAAGAGGATTAAGGGGATGAACAAGTCAGCTGATGGAATTTTGCCATTGATTTCAACAAGGCCAGGGATTTCATCTCCAGTGATTGCCCTCTGTAATCAGAAAAATGTTCCTCCTCTTGGGCCTGTTACAAAGGACAGGATCAAGAGGATTCAATTTTTTCAGTTACACAATCAAATGTCTATAAACTCAACAGCAGATATGAAACCATTCCTCTCCTCTTTATTAACATGAATAGCAGAGAAGCCTCTGACTAGGTAACTGTGCACAGCCTGGCTTGGTATACAGGAGGGAGAGGAGCAGTGGGACCCACGAGTGTGGGAAGAAGGGAGTGATGGTCCTTGCAGAGAATGTCTTCATTCCAGAGAGGTAACCTCAGGCCCAGTTAGTGACTAAATAGAAGTTCTTGGGCTATAACATGAGCAAGTGACAGTAGATGAAATAGTTGACCTGATAAATTGTGGGAAGGAGCTGCAGCAGAGAAGTACAAGAGAAGAAGGGTTATTGCTAGAGACCCAAAGACCTGAAATCCTCCTTTGCCTGTAGGAAGTGTCACTTCTTATGTCTTGGGAGTTGCTCAACACAAGGATTTGTTGTTCCAGAGGCAGAGGGGTCAGAGCAGCCTCCTTCTTCACCTCCTGACTAGTAAAAGACCTATTCTCATGTAGAATGAAGACATGGCTGCCAGAAAAACTTCATGCATGTTACCAACTGTAGTGGTTTAGCCCCGGCTAATGACCAAGGCCCCACTAATACTGCTTTTTTTTCCCTTCCCAATTGAACTGTGTTACTAAACTCATGATAAGAAATGCTGGTAGAGGAGCAAAATCAGGCTGAGACAAGGTCAGAGCTTCTAAGTGATAAAGCGAATTTATTACAGAGTTAAAGGAGCAAGCAAAAACATAGGAACACCTCCTAAACATTCTTTTTCTGATGTCCTCCCATCCTCCCCCTCCCCCTCCCCCCCCCCAAAAGCTTCACAGCCCTCTCTCT
>VZRZ01004629.1:408740-507494 GCA_013398175.1 Climacteris rufus | reverse complement strand
GACAGGGCTTTATATAGGGAAAGGCAGGGGAGGGTACAGCCAATGGGGGAACAGAAATTACAATATAACCAATGAGTAACCGAGGATACAAGAACTTGCCAGAACATAACCATATATGGAACATTACATAACTAGGTAATAAACCAATGGAGACAACGTATGCAAAAAGCAACCGAAAGGAATCATGGATTGGGTAACAGTGTCACCCTAACCACAATAACTGTCTCAGAGGGCAGTGTGCTGAGCTCCCTTCCACCATGGTCGAGGCCTGCTTGCTGTGGCTCTAGCCTCGCACACTGCCACACCCTACCACACCCAAAAAGCTAGACCCCCCAAACTTCTTAAACCACGACACCAACTCATCCTGCAGAAGGATGGTATATCATCCTCTTCTGTTTTTTTTTTTTTGTTGTTTTTTTTTTTCCTTTTTTTGTTTTTCGTAGAGGTGTCTCTCTTAGGTGGCACCAAAAAACATACGTTCTTTTAGATCAGCCAATGCTATGTCCTAACTACCTTTTTCCTTTAAAATAGAATAGTATTTTACCCAATGTCTTGTATTGCACAGCCATGTCATAGGTTGCAACTTTACCTGATATCTCAATGTTATAACAAAACTTTATCAAATGAAATTTGTTTTTTTAAAGCTTATCACAGAAACAGAACAAGATTAGTTAAAATACAGTGGGTTGAAATGAGATGACAGATCCTTCTGGTCAGTTGTTAAATTTAACTATTTTAGATTGGCAGCCTAAAGAGATTGCCTTTTCAAACTTACAGAAATTTTTCTTTTTGATGTCTCCAAAAAGAGGGCATACACTGCTTTTTATAGAGAGCTCATGAAATCCTCATTGTACTGGAGTGACAAAACTTCAAAAGAGACAAGTTGTACCTTGATTTAATTAGATGGGTTGACACTATTTATCTTGTAGGGTAGAGCTTTTTTATTTGATTGGAATAACATTTTTATTAGCTTTTTATTTGGTTTTAGTTTTCTTGTGAAATTTTCACTTTTCACTTGGTTTGTTTGAGAGTAGTGTGATGAAAAATTTCAAATGTCAGGGAGAACTAAGATAGCTTTAAGAAGATGGAAGAGAGGAAACCTAATGCAATCATTTATGTCTTCTAAAGGAGCACTAGCGTATTCTTTTCATTACAGAACAAAGAATGATACCTTAATTGAATGTGTTAATGAGTTAATGTTCTTTATTTGTGTAGTAATAAATTAGAACCTAATTTTTATGTCTATTAATAGAAATGAAGGTAAATGTACTTTCAGTTTCATAATGACATCTAAATGCTTTTTCAGTTTTCTCTCCCTGATTATGTATGAATATTTTCTTTTAATGTAAAGAATTAATTAATTCATTAGAAAAGGATTATTATTCCATTGAAGACAAATGTATTTCACTTTAAAAGAACTTTGGCATCATACGACTTAAGCTTGTCAGGATACATGATGTATTACATATGTTCTTACGTGTTTCTAACTCATTTTCTGTAAATGGATTCAGAATGCTAATGTTGTTCCAGTCCTGTGATTTTTTAATATACTTTTATTTCTTTGCAAATTTAAGATAAATCCCTTTGTCTAATCTAGCATTTTTTTCTAGATTCATCATGTTGTAAATCAGTAAAGATGATTACTGAGGCAAGTTATTTTTGCAGGTTTTGTAGCCTGGGCCTGTGGTGGCTGTTTCAACAAACTTTGTTTGACACGGACTTTTCAGAAATAACTCTCAGGATTTTTTATAAATTTTTCAAGAGCTGATCAAGTGTTTATTTAAGTAAAAAGTCTAGCTGGTTACAGATGAAGAAGGATTTGCAAAAAATGCTTATGAGATAAGCATACACCCTCCATAATGTCTTTAGGAGTTAGAGAGGGAACACCTGTGAAGCTATATGTACAGCTATCTGAACATATTTGAAAATCTAACCTGCTCATGAAGCCAGCAAGCTCTCACGTCCCCAAGTCTCTTTCTGAAAATGAGGGTAGGCATAGACCTCCAAAGGCGATTTCTCCTGAACTGAGTGGAAAACAAACTCAGGGGTTATAGAGGTGGTGAAGGATACTCAATGTGCGCTGGTTTCCTAGGACAACTGAGTGGAGATTTTGTCAGTGAAGTATCTCAATATCTCTGTGGGAATGAACCTTACAGACTTGATGCACAAATGGTTCTGGGGACATTATGCTAAGAGTAGGAGGCACAAACATGCAGTTTCTGCAATTTTCTCGGCCTCGTTTAGGTAAATATACTTTGAATGTAGGCATCTACAGAACCCTGTGATTTTGACATGGTCTTCTAACAACACCTTTGAAACTGCTGTGAAATTTTTTCAAATTAGCATTGGAGGAATTTGACTGCATTTTTATGCTGTAGCAGGAACACCTTCTGTTCTTTAAGACCTTAAAGCTCAACAACTTTGCTTTCTCTTTGAGTTTATTCCCTTAAAGTGCGAAAAAGGGAGAAAAACACACTGGAAGAATTCAGACATGAAATAAGTAATGTCAAGACAACTTCTACTGGAAAGGGCGGGGGCCAAGGAAAAGGGTGAGAGGATGAAGGAAACAGCTGTATTTGTTTCATAAGGACTTTCCCTCTAAATACCATGGGAATTACGAGAATGAAGCCATGTTGCAAACAGGCCTTGAGCACATAATTCATTCTCTTGTACATTAAGGTCAGGAGAAAACAGACAGCACACTGCGTGGCAAATATGTTAAAAACTCCAACAAAATCACATTAGACAAATGCATTACAAGGAGGAGAGTGACTTGATTTGTACATTATCAGGCAATACTGGGGGAAAAATGCTATCATACTTCTCACCCAGTCATATAATTTACTACTACTAACAATGCCCACAAATAACGTTGGCTGGAGTCTTTACAAAAATCCTGTCATACTTCCCTGGATCTTGCTCACATCCATAATTCCTTGAGTGTTAAGACAAGACAGAGAGTTCTGCCATGCCTCTGTGAAAGTCTCAAAGTCACAGCTCCATATATTATTGAAATAAATGAATGGGTTTCAGTAAAACATGAAAATAACTCCATCTGGTTACTCTAAATATAATAAATCATATGAACTCTGGGGTTTTTTTGGGAGTATGATGTCATCACAACCCTTCAAGAGAATTATTTTGCTGTATCTCATCTATTATTCTATATATTAACAGAGAAACAGCTGTCATTCTGATGAATGTTCTCAGGATACTCAAAATAATGGCATGTGAAAGTATAGCCAAAAATACTTGGCATCAACTGCAACTCATTACTGGGGTTCAACGTCATGATCAACTGATCATGAATTATGATCAGTTTTAAGTGACCATTTATCATCTTATATTGACTGGCATGCTAAAATTTTGATGCAATAATAAAACAGGCCTAATGCCAGTTGTTGTCAAAGTTTGTTGTTGACTGAAGACTCTCCTACACTATGAACAATCAAAGTACAGCCAACTGTGACAAGCACACTGACTGCCATCGAAAGAATTGTTCTCTTTTTTGCTCTAAGTATCAGAAAGATACTGAAGGGCAAGATAGCAGTGTTAAAAACTGTATTTTTCTAATATGCAACGTGTTCTTGATATACAAATAATTCACAGAAATAATTCACATTTTGGAGAGATTAGTTTTCCCCACTAAAAATAGCTAGTTTCTATCTAACCAATATTCTGTTGACTTTATTGAGGCATTCTCTTCTCAACTTGAATTTCTGTTCTGTCCTTCATTTCATATTCATGTGTTCTTTATTCATGTCTGCAGCCTCAAAATTCTATTTGATTTTATAACCTTAGTGTGTTTTGTTTCATAACAGATAAGTGGATTCCATGACCTTTTGCTGCCACTGAATTAGTTGGGCTTTTAGTAAAAATGGTGGCTCACTTCTTTGCATAAGTCTTTTGGAATACTCAAGTAAAGGAATTTGGTCTTGGAAGAAGTACTTGCAAACTAGCTCAGCTTTCATTTTCATCCAGTGAATGCCTACAGGCACAAATATTAGGTCTATTGGCATAGACCTCAGCAAAGATAAAATACTTCAAAGGTTCTTACACAAGCTCTTGTTGACATGGTAGTGATTTTTATTCATATTACATGTATATATAATAAAACTTTTTAAAGAATAAGTTTAGAATTTATGTCTTTATTGGAAAAAACTGTGTGCCAAACTCAGAGTGCAGTTAATTTGATATTACTGCAGCAAGTCTCTCAAACTTGAAAATTGATTACGGCAATGAGTTCTATAGCACTATTTATGCTTATGAAGAATCTAAGCCCAATCCAAATTCCTGTATATTCTCCTTGTGTATTACCTCCTAAAAGAGCCTTTTCCTAATGCAATATCTGAAGCTTGTTTTTAATTTGTCTTGGTGGACCTAATCCAAAAGGGGTTTAATTTACATATTTCCTTAACATTATTGTCAACAAAACCACAACCTTTTTACAAGGGAGTCATTACAAATACTTAAAATGTGCAGGAAAGCAGACTAATGCATACTGCAAAGAACTGACTTGTATCCAAATTTTTATGCACAGCTCTTGAGTGCAGGAAATACTATTAGGGATGAGAGAGTCTAGCCAAAAAACAGCCTACCTGAGTGGCCAGCAAAAGAGAGCAAAAACAGTGATAGTTCCTCTGATTCCCAACTTCCAGCAGAATGCATTTTAAGAACATGTTCATAAGAAATCTCAATGGTAATTTCTTTCCTGAAATTATTTTACTGCTATTTAAACTCATCTAAATGTTTGGAATCCACGATACCTTTTGGCAATGACTTTACATGAAACACTTCAGCACAGTAGGAAAAAATACTCCTTTTCTTAATTTGTAACCTGCTGTCTCATCACTTCATGTGATGTCCCCTTCTTACTGCATTGTGTGGGCAGTGATTAATGCTCAACTTCTCTTCATCTTCCTTATGCTCTTTGCAATTTTATAGCCCTTTAATCTTCTTTTCCCTCAGTCATTCTTTTCCAGGCAGGCCAGTACAAAAGTATTTGCTATAGCAGAATCAGAGAGCATCTCCTTTAGCTGGAATGGTTTTGTTTGGACACAGTAGAACAGCATGGAAACAGATCACTGTGTGCAGGTGAGTAATACAGAGGAGAATTTCATGGGGCTGAACTCTATTTTTGCCTCCTGTGAACCATCAAAGATCAGCAGTGGCTCTGTAATGTACTATTGGATTTATATTGTGTAACTATTACTGCCATCTACTGTACTGTGAAGTTCTTTCTCATTAAGGGCATACATCACTGTGTCAACCCGAGGAGGCTGCCATAGATTTGTTAAAATATCCATTACAGATTATTACATGGAAAAGCATGTGGGCAGTAATGTTTTATTCAACAAAATTATCTCCCAGGTACCTGGGGTTTGAATGAGGTGCTTAAAGAGGAAGATTTGCTTGCTGACAAATATCTTTCCTTTTTTATGTGTATTAAATTAATGGGAACCATATGGTGAAGTACAGAAAAAACCCTGTGTTAATATCGCTTGCTAACTACAGCCACCTGTTATAATGGCCAGACTAATAACAGGCCTGTTGGTGGTTGCTATTAACATATTCAGTGCCATCCTCAGCTCTTTTTTGGCAGTCACAGGGAATGGTATGACATTTGCAAAACTGGTTAGTTGTTTTACAGATCCTGAAGGCCAATATGGGTCAGCCATACATAGCCTTCCTATTAAAAGTTCTGCTTGTTTTAGTTTTTAATAACTTTATCATAACTTGGTTTTGTTTTTATATGACACTCAGAAGGCTCATGCTCACTAGTAATCAAGTTTTGACATGAATATGTTATTTAGTGTTTTTCTTTTCCCACTGCTATCATATTTCTTCTTCTTTTTCTTTGTGCCCTATTCTCTGTGATCATCCCTTAGCAAATTTGATTCTCTAATTTCAGTTGTTTGTCAGCCTGCCAAAAAGCTGTACAAGTGGATCGACTGGTTAATTAATAATTGGAACCTATTGAAAATGTGAACTCATCCTTTATAATCGCATCTGTTCCATCAGTCTTGTTCTTGTGATAAATAGGCTGCAAAATAATTACGTGTTATGAGTTTCATGTACTAGTTAACCATTATTATTAAGGTAAGCAACACCCTCTGCAATATGCATTTGAAGCAGTAGCTGTGCTTCCCTATCAGACTTAAAAGTCACATTAGTGTATCTTTGAATAAAAAGGGTAAAACCAGCTTATAAGTCCTTTATATCTGCTTGGTTGCCTCTGCTCCTTAAAGGTCAACCAAAATTTATTTTGAAAGAAAAGCAGCACGTTAACAATTGTTAAAACTAGCTGGATCAAGAGTGTGGTTGGATTACAGCCTTACCACTCATTCAGTTGCTGCCCAGACACTACACCCCATGAGCAGCAGCAGTCAGTGACAGTACTGAGAAAGAAATATTTTAGTCACAGTACAAAATGCAGCTGAAGAGTTGAGGGAGAGATCAAAAGCATCCTGAGTGTCTTGAGGAGACAAGACAATTTGCTCTGGAGATTGCATGATAAAATGAATTCTTAGGACTCAAGCCAGGAAAATACTCCCTTTCATGAATAACATGACATTGTCTGACATTTGTGCTGTGTAACTTGCTGTTCCTCTCAAAGTCTATTATTTTCTCTGTTTTCAAGCATGTGTATTTATGACAATGGCATATAACTGCTAAGGACAGATAATTAAGATAATTAAGAAATGAAGAGTAAAATGTTCCCCTTTTCATTATACTTAGTAATATATTCCTGCTTCAAGAAAAATTCCCTAAGGAGCACTCAATTTAAGACAATTATAAGATAAACTATTTATAAGTGTAACTGAATTCCTAAGGTAGTTTATAAAAAATTACCAAAATACAAGTATGGTAGATAGCAATACTACAACTTTTTTTAATGACATCGCATATGGTTTTCATTATTGTTATAAATTCATCTCTGCTTCTTTTTATGTATAAACAGAGCATTTTATCATATAATATTTTCTTCAGATCTTACAATGTTTTTACATGGGTTAGTTTTAATGTCTATTTCCACCTTCATTTTATCATCAACCTTGTGTATGCAGGCAGAGACTATTACTGCTTTCAAAGTCTTTGCTATTTGCTTAATAGCAGGTTTCAGTTAATGTGACCTTTTACTTGATAAAAAGAAAATACAGCATCAATGGGTTGCTATCATCAATAGGATACAATTAACCAGGCAATGATTTAATGAAAGAATAATGTCAGAAGAACTGTGTTGGAAAAGCTATTTTAAGACTTGGAGACAATTTTATGCAAAAAGCATATGCAGAAGGTAGTGATTTCATTAGCATAGTGCTTAGGAGTTGACAGCAACCTTGATTTTCTTCTCTTTTCTCTAATTTTATGCTTAAGTGATCATTGAGGTAAGTGATGTGGAAAAGATAAGCACCTCTCCTTTGTCTTTAAAAGATGAAGCAAAACATTTAAAGAGTAAAAGGAGGATTCAGTCATCTGATTTCCCAGATACTGTAGTTGCCAAATAATGAAGGCTGTGGCCTCCATTAAATACAGCACAAATTTTGCCTTGCTAGCTAGGTAGTACTTGATCCAAAGAGTCCTAAGCATGTAACAAAAAGAGCATTGGTTTTAGGGGCATTATTTTGTAAATTTCATGAGCTTTCTTTTGAATAAAATAACTCAGAGAAAGTAACCCATTGTGTCTTGACCAGTGGAAAAAAACTTTATGATGGAAGCATTGTGTACTGAAACACTACATATAAATGCTATATATATAAAACTTTTGCTTTTTAGTTCCTTTTCTATCTCATCTTCAGTAATACTTTGTCAGTCATATTGAAAAAGTCTCTCTTCTCATATTCATCTAGAAAGACTTAACATCTCATTCCAGAAAAATAAAATTCAGCTGGGCCAACAACTTATCAAGCACCATTCATTCCTTAATCAGGTTTTCAAAATAGGAAATACCCTGCCTTAAAGCAACTGTGCATTTATTAAACTCTTCTTCATTATTGTGTGTATAATATAGCCAGACAATATTCTAAGCTTAGCCTTCTGTTGCAATAAGATTTGCAAGTAAGCATAATAAGCACAGTCTCAGAGTCCAAATGCTTGCTAATAAAGAGGTTAAATGAGAAAAACAAAGCAGTGATACAGGAAGACAAAATTATATCCATCTGTGACTCTGGAGAAGAATCAGTTATGCCAAAAATATTTTGTGCTGGCAAAGGGACTGTGTCACTTATCTGAAAAAGGGACAGGTTATTTCTCTTGTAAAGCACAATGGAGACATGGAGAAGTGATTAACAAAGCTAGTTTCAATAATTATGACAAAATCCAGGCCACGGAAAATCACACTTCAATACTTAAGTATTAAAGTGATCGTATTTTTAAATACAAGTAATGTCAGGAAATGTAATAGGAATTATTATGGTGCTTGAAGAGCACACAGACAGCAACACTTCTTTCCCCTCTAAAGGTATGGGATCCATTTGGGGCATTCAGAGCACGGTGGCTTTCAAATCCAGATTTCAGACTTCATAATCGGTACAGAAATATATGGAACATAAATAAGTGGGGAAAAAAAAAAAAGAAAAGTGCAAGCAATGTCCAGACAACAGTCTTACACGCGTTATTTTGCTGCTCATATTCCAAGATATTTGCTTTGGTTGAAGTAGAACTAAATTCTCTGTTAGGATTTGAGTGGAGATATCTTAACAGTGGAGATATCTGTAATTACTGAGGTTAAAGCTTAGGAAAAGTTGTTGCAATTAAATTTCTGTTTATATAGAGAGAAAAACAACATCCTGCCGAGGTATACAGAATTTAAACTAACTTTCTTCTTTAAAAAAATAAAAGTAAAAATATTCCTTGCAACTTACTTTTTCTATTCATACATTTAGTCTTGAGGAGTGGTCCTTCTCAAGTTGCTTTGATGTGCACATGATATCACTTCTATGAATTTGTAGAATTGCTTTCCCCACAATTAATATTCTCTCTCTTGAAAATTCTAATGTAATGTCAAAAGCAATCATGACTGTATGAACTCCTTTTTGAGAACATAATGTTGTATCATGTTTTGACAAATCTTTTACTGTTTTTTGTTTGGTTGGTTTTAGTTTACTCCTGCTAGTCCTACTCTGTCCACCTTCATAGGCTACTTGTTTCTACTACAACACTAATGATTTGAGGTAATTGCTGAAGAGTCATTTAGAGTCTAGTGTGCTAAATTGTTTAAATTATAGAATATATTTTTTGTTGTTGTTGTGCTCTTTTCTCCTATGCTACTCTATACGAGCTAAGAAATATTGATATATTGTTACTAATGCAGGCCTGAGAAATGTTCTGCTTTCCAGACAAAGCTGCAGGTGAAATAATCAGATAAATTATTAAAACGGATAAGAAATGTTGTCTGGTTTACATCCAATTTATTTATTTATTTATTTTTAAGTGACCAGGTTTCCATGATAGATTAATACCATTCAGATGGAGTTTTATATTGGACACCACATGCAATATCATTCTTACAGGAACACAAATTTTGACATTACATAAATATTTGCAACTTATCAATAACCAACACAACCAGAACAGACCAAGGAGTCATTAAAAATAAGTATTCAGCACATTACTAAAGAAAGAAGGAACTCACAGTATTCTTTTATACTGCTGTTGTTGTGACTTGGTGTGAGGTAAATAATTCTTTATTTATGCCAAAAAAGGAGAAATATATTGGCAGTGCAGGATAAACTTGTACTTCCCAAATGTAAGGATGTAGTTCAAGATGCCCAGGTTAAGAGAGTAATCTCTATGGAGACTTACATAATCAAGTGGGAGAGAAAAAGGCTGCAATAGTGGGTGGTTGAGAGCAGGACATTAAATAGATGTCTCAGGAATGCACCATTTTATTTCAGTTTTTCTGTTTTAATTAACATACATATGAAGTGACTCCATTTTAATTATGGCATTCTTTTCTCTTTCTTTCCAGTACTGCAACTTAAATATGATAACATTCCTTTCTATTTCCTTGTGGTCCAGTGGGAGAAGTAGACAGGCTAATCCTACATAAATTTTTACCACATTAAGAGCCAGGGGCATTCTATTAAAGCTGTATATTCTGAACCTCTTCTTGACCTGGAGGAAAAGTTTGTTACTGAAGCGAAAAAATGTGAATTCCAAATTAAAAAAAAAAAAAAAAAAAGGAAAGAAAAGAAAGGCAAGGGGACATTTAATTATCAAATTTGCTTCTGGCAAAATGAGCTTCCAATTTTCTTCTCTTTTTTCATTCTCTGGAAAACCTGCAGAAAGGAGATAACCCTTAATCCAAAACTCATTCTCTTTATTTACTCCCACTGTATTTACCTTCTGTGTCTTGCATTTCTCTGTTTTACCAAGTATTGGATATAAAGGAGGCGAGAGGCTCCAATCCCAGTTCTTTTAAACTGGAGGTGGCAATGACTTTAATGTTGTGGTGGCCCAGCCCACCTTGGGGCTGAGTGCCATACAGTGGGTGGAATTCCCTGCCCAGGACTCCAACCCTGATAGCAGATCCGAGGGCAAAGCCCGAGTCTAGGGCTGACACCCACTGTGTGTCACTCCCGCAGCATCTCCTCCCTCCCGTCCAGAAGCTTCGCTGTTCCTTTCTCCCCATTGGCTCAAACCCCTTATGTTTAATAATGCAGCCTATTCTTTATGTATGAAGTGCTGGAAGGTTCTGTTCAGTTCGGTTTTCTATTGGTTGGTTTGTATCTGTTCGTCCCCTGATAAGTTATGATTTGTTCCCTGTTACCTCATGTCCTTCCTTTACTGGCTTGCTCCCTTGCTCCCCTCTCTCTCCAACCCCCTTTAAAAAGTGCTGTCTCCCCTTCCCTAACACCTTCGACTGACCATCTCCCTTCCGAGCACACCCCCTGCCCTTCGGGGTGGGAATAAAAGTCGGAATTAAAGACACAGCTTTGGCCGTCTCTCTATCTTTCACCCTCGCTGAGTTGCTAGGCAACAGCCTTGCTGCAGCCTACCTTTCCTGCTTTCTCAGGCAGCCTGACGGGTCTTTGGTAGCCATGCCACGTGGACACCTGACCTCGTCACTGGCCGAGACCACCAGGCGGTTAGCGGCCAGAGCGACACTTTAACAGCTGTGGCATGAGAGCAGAGTGTGCCGGGGCAAAAAAGCAAAAGCAATAAAATAATAAAAAAGTAAGGACAGTGTACGCCACCCTCAGTAGCATGTTTAAGGAAACACCACATACCCATAGGTTCATACTTTAATTTAGGTTGGAAAACACCTTTAAGATCAGCAAGTCCAACCATGAACTCAACACTGTTAAGTTACCCACTAAACCATGTCCCTCGGTGCCATATCTACACATCTTTTAAATACCTCTAGAGATGGTGACTCAACACTGCCCTGGGCAGGAAACTCTTGTGGCAACGCTTGACAACCACTTTCACGAAGAAATTTTTCCTAATATCCACTCTAAACTTCCACTGATCTGATGTGCAGCCATTTCCTCTCATCCTGTCACTTGTTACCTGAGAAAAGAGACTGACTCCAGTGGGCAACACCCTCCTTTCAGGTAGTTGTAGAGTAGTTGTAGAGTACAATAAGATCTCCACTGAGCATCCTTCTATCCAGGCTAAACACCCCCAGTTCCCTCAGCTGCTCCTCACAGGACTTGTGCTCCTTCACCAGCTTCACTGCCCTCCTCTAGACCTGACCATCCAGCCAGTTGTCTACCCAGTGAGCAGTACACATATCCAATCCATGAACACCCAATTTCCCCACAGAATGTTGTAGAAACACTGTCAGAGGCTTTTCTGAAATCCAGTCAGACTACATCCACAGCAGATCAACTCAACAGAAGGAGTTCAGGTTAGTCAAGCAGGATCTGCCCAGACTGGTTGGATCTGATGCAGTGGTTGTCCTGTTCATGTCCTATGCCTTTAATATTTTAAAATATTTTTGACAGTTTTATTGATATTTATCTTGATGTGTCCTTTTTATAAATATATTTCATAAAAAGCTAACATGCCAATTCTCATTTAAATTGCACACTGCATTCAAGTTTGGCAGAGTAATAGCAATTATACAGCAGGAAGAACAAACTGCCATTTTTTTTTAGTGCTGTGAAAGATTCCTGCACTTGTTATTACAAACAATATCTCGCTTCAAATTCATTTTAATTGCTTCAGTTAACATATAGGTACATGATTTATGCAGTTCATTTAGCATTTAGCATATATAGACATGGAAATATAGGTGAGTTCTTGCAAAATGAGCTGACATAATTCAAAGGCTAACAATCAGATTTTCCAAAAGTAGCCATACTTGCAAAAAAACCTCAGAAGCTTGTCATTCACTTTGACTTCACAACTGCAAAACTGTATTTATGATACTTTGTAAGTGAAACAACTTTTCTGAAGAAAATGCTTTTTAGAAGCATATATCTGGATGAAATAATAAAATTGAAAGCATAAATTTGATGCAGATGAATTTATATATTTTTTCTTCAGTAGTTCATCGTATATAGCTTATTCCTATCCTCTGAAAAGGTCCACTGCAATGCATATAATGGAACCCATTTGCTATCTATAAGGTGTTTTGAAATTACTTCTTAGTTGTAGTTAACAAACAGTTCCTGTGATGTTCCTGTTTCCAGCTGCATTTCAGACAGTTCACACTGAATGTTGTGAAACTCTCAGCACATATTTGAGGAAGAAGAAGGATGTTCAGTGAATTAATCAAGAGTAGTTTGCCAAGAATTGCCCTCTTTCTTTGGCATAATAATGGAATAGAATTTGTGTATTTTTTTTAATCATTATTTTAAAAGTCAAGGTTTCTATATTACTCTCCCATTCCTTCTTACATATCTTACATGTACTTCTTATGTACCTCTTCTTATGGAATACTGTCTCCTTCATTTATGGTATTTATGGGAGAGAACTGTTTTTGAAACAAGAGGAAAAATCATTGTTTAATTACTAAATGCCAGTAAAATACGTTTAGAAATCTGGTTATAAGAAAGACACAGCTTGCATCTCCGGAGCTTCTTAAATTATTAAACCTCACTGCAGATAAAAAGAGCCCAAAAATTAATTTAAAATGTCATGACTGCTTTGTGTTACTTGTCTGCATTGCTAGAAATAACATCAAGGATAATTTTTTATCTATCTGCAACATTTCTAGCAATAAAAGAGCTGTAAAATGCAACTTCTCATAATGAATATATATTATTATATTGCATTATTATAATTTTGTGGTTCAGTTATTGCTTGTATAATTGTAATGTTAAACTTGCATGCCTAGAACTATGGGACCTTCTTCTTAGAGGTACTAGTAAGTAATGGTTCCTGAACATTGTAAATATTTTTCCCCAATGTTTAAATTCAATAGAGCACTTTTAGAGATTTTTCCAGAAGTCTTCTATTTTTCAGTTCTGATGAGAGCCATTGTAAACTCAGTGAAAGAAGTAGAGATTCATATGTCCAACCTCCCAGATTTAAATCTCTGGATGTCATTTGGGAGGAAAAAAAAAAGAAAAAAAAAAGAAAGATAGGGAAAACAAAACACCCAAAACAGACATGAAAATTACAGGGAAAAAAAATTGACTGTATTATCCAGTTAGCATAAGCCAATCACTTATAGCCAGTATATGTACTATTCCATTCTAGAGTCCATGTAAATAGCATTCCTCTATAGCAGATACCCAAACAGAGGTAGACTGGTCTGTCTTTAGATTAAGAACAACTATACATTATTCCTTTTAAGAAGTTAAGCAGACAAAAATTAACAGGGATAACAGCAAATTTGAAATTAAAACATCTTGCATGAAATAGTATATTTCAGTCATTCATTAAACCATATGATTTTTTTTTTAAACTACTGTCATGTCTTATTTGAGAAATTAATTTGTTCAGATCTAACAATGAACATATAGGATAACATTATGTGAGTTCAGCTGAAAATTTCAGCTGTATTGTGTAAACATACAAGAAATAACTGGTTCAAATTAAGCAAGAAATGTTAAATTTATTTAAATTCCATAATATTATTTTCTTAGTATTTTTGTCTTTTTATGAGAATTTGATATAAGAGGACATATATTGGTGAATTGGAGGCAGGAAAACAGGTTTAAAATGTAGTTTGAAGACTGTATTTAAAAATAAAAAAAGAATAATCAGAAAACATTCTGCATTAAAATATAAATACAGATAAACAGTACATTCTGGTCTATGTACATCCACCAAATTAACTATTTATTCTGTTGCTTTCTCAGCCCTTTAGTTGCTTGGGGGGGAAAAATTTCCCCAAACCAAGAGCAAATTTAAAGTCAAATTGTCTGCAAAAGCAGGGTCTCTCTCTAGTGAAATTGCCTTTATCAGATTCCAGTCTTATGCCTTCAACTTTTAGCCTAGGTAGTGCACAGCTACACCAGAGTTTCTTAAAATCAACTGCAGTCTTTCTATTCTTGAAGAAAATGCTATTCTCTGAGGTACAGCCAAACTGACATAGAGCAAAATGAGAAAAGATGGTATCTCAACATGATCACACTGCTGAATGTACAGAAAATGCTTAATGGATTAGCTGAAGTTAGAAAAGTTTTTAAGCAACACGAAGTGGAGATGGGGAAAAATAACCTGAAGTGTTTTGTGACTAATGACAGTTGTACAACTTACAGGTTCCACTGCTCAAAATACCACTAAAAACTTCAGACTGAAACATTTTCCAAATTCAGGCCTAAGACCCAGGACTAATTTAATGAAAAAATAAATACCAAGAAGCAGAAGAGTTCTAGTTCTCTCAAACTGGAAGTTTATGGATTTAATTATGAGAACAACATCGAGACCTGCCTATCTCTAGGCCATAAAACCTGCTAAAATGATCTCCATCTGCCACTTATCTACATTGTCCCAAATGACCTTTCAAAAATTGATACCAGTGAATTAGGGAAGGGAATGAAAAGGTAGGATGTTCTCCAGAGGCAGAGAGAGAGGAGAGCTGGTGGATGTTTCTTAACCTCCCTATACACTATGGAAGTTTGGGGAATGTTATATGGATTTCTGTTTCCAGCTTTATGCCTTTTTACTGTCTTAACCTTTGCAAATTTGACTACAAGGTCTTTGAGGACATCCAGTTGATGTTGTTTGAAGAATTTGTGCAATACCTAGAACTATGGGACATCCTGATTTTCTGTCATAACAAATAGTATAGAGTTGGGATGAGAGTAATCTGTTGAGGAGTGGGCTATTTGCTGTAACTGTTCTGTGAACATGACCTCAAACTTTTGTTTTGCTCCTCTTTTATGCTGAATGCTGGTTTATTCATGAGGGGAGAGTGGCTACACAATTCTGCTGTGTGGTTGGCATCTTATGTGTCCTGATGAAAGGAAATGTCTGACTTCTTTATTGTTGTGGACTGATCTAAAGTAAAATATTTGCTTTAAAATAGTTCTGCACTTCATAGGCATGACTTCCATGGAGTTTCACTGGAAATTACAAGAAAATATTTCCCACAGTGGCTTTCCCCTATTAGAGCATAGTGGACTTTGACAAACCCAAGGAACTAAATCACATCCTCAGTCCAAGTGAGCATTCCACCTTAGGCTATAGGGTTTGCTGAACACTTGAACCAGCGCTCCCAAGTCGTCTCCAAAACACACTGAAGACAAAGGTTACATTCTCAATAATGCAATGGGTTTTGAACTATTCCTTAAATTTCCTTTTCTTTGTTAAAAACTTGACAGCTGAGTGGAAAGGCAGGATGTGGACTTTTAACTCACCAGCACAGCTATAGAAAAGACAGGTTTATTCTGAAAAAGGCAGAAGTGTCACTTGACCCCCTTCTTCATTACTAGTATGGCATTTTTGACTCACGCCATTTGTTCACAAGTCACAAACAAACATGCAGTCATGTGGAGTGGAGAGGCACAGCCTTAGAAAGCAGAACAAAGTATTGTTCTTGATGGTGTGCAAATTCTTTAAAATCTGAAGTCTCACAAGCAGACTCTAAAAATAATGGTCTGCGGACTAGCCTGATGTAGCTTTTAACTCAAGTTGGCTTTCCTAAATTTCTTCTCTAGCACAGAAAACAAAGACGTGAGTAACAGTTGGACATAAATCCAGGTTTATTGGATCTGGCAAGCTTTCTGACTGTGAAACAGTAAGCTCAAAAGCAAATCCTTTCTTCAGCATTATTGTCAATCAGTCCAGATGGGAAGCTATCCAAGCTGTTGTTCACCTTGAATGAACACCTTTTAGCAATGCATTGAAAAGCAATTCTCTTTCACCAATTTCTGTCAGTAAAACAACAGTACTGAAACAACATTTAAATTCTCTTAAGAAAAACAATGAGGAAATAATGAAAATATAGAAGATGTCAAACAATGCAGTATTTGATGAACAGGACAAATCTTTAGGAAAGAAAATTGTTTAACAAAACATTTATAACTGTCATTGTATTTTTCCCAAGATGTAAAGGAACACTGATTTCCCGAAATAACACTGCATTAGGTCAAGTGCTGCATTTTTAGAAATGTTTGGTGTGCTAATTTTACCTAACAAATTACTTTGTCTACCATGGTTAAAGCAAATATTCTGTTAACCTGTTTCATTAAACTTCAAATTCATGCTAAAGTTACAAAATACATTTTCTTATTGAACCTTCCTCTGTTAATCCAGGCATTTGAATAGAAGCTGGTGGAAACAAACAACTACAAATACTGCAGTGAACATAGTATTTTTTTATGCAGGGTCCTTCTTCAGTGGGGTTTGTCATGAACTCTGTAGAAAAACATAATAATTAGTACGTAATGTCACAGGCCAGGTTACTGCTCCTGTATCCTGACCTGTAAAAGACTCCTCTGAATTGTAGAAGTAGCTAATATAGCATATGCCATGTGCTGATGGTACTCTTATTCTGTTTCCACATTATGATGCTGTAAGCCATATTTTTCATATCATTAGCCTGTTAACCCCTAATCCTCCTTGCCTCCCAGCTTCCACTCAGTTCACCATCTCAACCTTATGAAGTGTCATGTGTGCATCCAATGCAGGAAGACTTTTAGACCAGCCAGCATGAGTTCCTGAAGGCTGCATTTGGACTTTTGTGAAATAAGCCCAAAGTATAAAATATTAATTATGGCCTCTCAAAAATGGCTGTAACGGTTTTGTGTGTGGTGATTGGTTGGATTCTTCAAAAGGGCTTTGAATGAAGGAGGGAAACTTTGGATGCTACAGTTTGGCAGGTTTAGTAGTTTTCTTTGAAAAAGTCAGGTTTTCTTCTTCATGATCGACAGCTAAGACATTCCAGAAAAGGGTTGTATGTCAATAGTCTATGATAAGAATATATAGAGGTATTATAAAATTTTGGGAGAAATGGTGCAGACTGCTTTTCATGTGTGAACCCTGTTATTAGCTATTGAGAACTCATAATATTAAGTCCTTATTATTATTTCTTTGCTATTCTTCCTGATTGAACAGCAGCACAATAGTAATATTTCTATGTGGTACTGCTGTTCAGTAGTTTTCAACTTTGTGATGGGGGTGGAAAAAAACAAACACAATCTAACCATATTTTACAACTATAAACATTTTCTATGTTGCCCTAGTCAAATGTTTTAGTATCTCCTATCCTCAGAAGATACACAGACTTAAAAGCAGTGGCCTGAATGACTGAATGTTTAGTGAAAGAATAGTTTGGAGACTTCAAACTCTGAAAGGTCTTTTGTAAATGGGTAGTTGACTCTGAAATATTAATGACGGTGGAAGGATTAAGGCATACTTTCAAAAGGAAACAGACAACTAAATTCCAAACTGCTCTGATAATCTTACTAAGGACACTGACATCTGTTATTTATCCAGTTATATCCTGAACACAAATGTTAGTCATAAATGGTTCAAGGATGCATAGGAACAGACGTAAGAAACCCACTGTATGTGCTAATGCTGATTCATCAATGTGTAAGCAACTATGAAATCAGTTCATTAAAAATTTGAAATGTCAGTGAAAGTTCAAACTTGTATCATCATCTTCTTCACAGACCAGATGCTCTACTCTAAAACTACTGTTTTAGATTCAGTTACAAACCTGGTAAACTATATGTAAAAAACTTTCTGAGACAAATTATAGCCACATGAGAATTCTTTTTCACTCCACTGCTAAAGATTAACACTTTTAAAGTAAATAAAAGTTAGTGTTTCTTGAAATTTTGTATTTTCTGAGTAGATGCATCTATAAGGACCTTACTGTCATGTTTTATTGCAATTATTACTTTTCCAGTTCTTATAAATTTCCGCTTTTTCCTGTCTCCTCACCCTTCACTTTTCCCCGCTGTGCTCATTTCAGACTGGTTGTCTCTTTATATTTCTGTGGTGAGTGAAAGTCAGTCAGAAACAGAAAAAAGAAATGAAAAAGGTTAGAGAAAAGAAACAAACTATTCTTGAAACTATTCACTAGGTGAAACTATTCACCTGGAGCCATTCAAGAGCAACTGCTTTGAATCCCTTTGAAATGCCATTCAAACTTTTAGTTGAACTCACCCCAGTAAATAATGCTCTTTGAAAGCCAGGCTCAGAGCACAGATGAACAACGAAAGGAGATGATACCAGGGAAAAAGAAAAAAACTGTCAGAAGTAGAAAAAGACAGGGCTGGAAGGGACCATCAAGGCCACATACTAAAATTTCTTTCCTCTGCATGAAAAGAGTTTTTATAGTTATTTTTCATATGCAATTGAAAATTTTATTTTAAAATCTATCTATTTTCTGGTTCTCATCATTTATATTAGAAAACTGCTCCAGAGATTAATTTGTTAAAAAAAAAAAAATAGTCACTTCCATTGTGATATCTATTCATCTCCACTGGAAAAACAGGCATATGACTACACCTCATTTGGCCCCATCCAAGGGGGGCCACATTTGCCCCCACCCCCAAGTCTTCCATATCCTCAAATGTTTACACACAGTGCCCATACCATGCACATGAAATGAAACGTGAACATCAGACTATAAATATTACTCTGAAGAGCTGAAACAAAACACTCTTCTTCTTTTTGGCACTTAGAACTGGTCACCCCACCTTCCAAGTAATAATTCTGTTTAAGCACTACAGAAGTACCACACAGAGCCAGGAGCAGACCAGGCTGGACACCCGGCAGTGCGGACAGGGCCAGTCTACTCCAGTGGCCTTGGTCCCAGAGGTGCTTCTCTCCATCCATTCACGTGGGGATTTAGAGGTGACTAAGTGGGGTACTGACCTTGCCTGGACAGATACAGTTAGGATGTCATCCAGATACCAGAATGATTGCCTCTAGCCTAATACACAGCTTTATGTGCCTCCCTGTAATTGTTTTAGGACTTCACGCACATTTCCCTTTCTGTTAGTACAAACCTCTTACAAAGGCCATTGTCATTTTCACAAGGCATGATATTTTACCCATATAAAAACAACAAGTTTAGGTAGTACTGAATGTTACAAATTAAAATGCAAGTAATTTTAATGACCTTTCGTCTTTTTTCCTCTTGCCTACAGCTATGTTTTAAAAATAATTTTGAGAAGAAACATTATGTCAGTGGAATTTGTTACAAATTTAAGGGAAATTGCATCCATATATGGCTTATTTCAGTTGATCTAAATATCTTTTATTTGGGATTGTAACTTTCTTCATTCTAGCTTACTCAGATATTGTCGTTACTGACATCTCAGTCTTAGAATGAGTAAAATTGAATAAAGACTTCAGAAAATTTTCTGTGAATTAAGATTCCAAAGGCATTGCCACAGCAATAACTTGAGACTAGGAATAGTTTAACATACCTTAGTGGGCAGAAAAAATAGGAGGGATGAATAGAGAGAGTAGAGAAACCTGATTTTTTGTTTCATTTTAAAAAGAAGTTTTGGACATTTGATATTCTGTTATTTGTGCCAGTTGAAAAAAGAGATTTTTTTTTTCCCTTTGAGGGATGATAAACTATTAATTTGATTGCCACAGGGTTTTTTTCGTCTGTAAATTAATACTTTTTTTAAGCTGTACTCATTTGTGTTTGAACTGAACGCACCATGAATTGGTCAAACATGCAGCTCATGGAGTTGAAAGGTTGTTTAGGGGAACTGCCCATCACCACAGTTGGTAAGCAAGAAAGTTAAAAGGTAGGCAAGAAACAGAAGTAGAAAAATACAGTATCTTTAGATTATTGTTTGATTCATATTAACGTAATTAGGAAATGGGCTGGATGGGCAGAACACCAGCCTCAATTTCATAATGTAGATCTAGTAGAGAGAAAAACATTCATTCTTCAGGTTTTGCTCTCCCAAACTTGAAAGTGATGCAGAAGGCCCTAACGAAGTAGGTACTGAGTAGAGAAGATTCTTGCAGAATCTTGCAGAATTCTTGCTTTCTTTCAGAAAGGCAGTCACAGGATTATGAGTGTCATTAATGAATTCTGCAATCTAAGACAGAATCTGTATGCAGCAAATCTGGAAAAACTTAGGCAGCTTGAACAAACCACCTGAACAAGCTAAATAAACAGCCTTCAAAAGTTGTATCTGCAGTTCTTTGTCAGCACTACCTACTTTGCTTCTTTTGAATCAAAGGTTTGCAGTCTAATATTTTACTGATATAAACAACTGTCAGTTTTCCTTAGTCTACTTTTTTAAAATGATACTTCAGATACAAAATCAGTTTTAACTTAAACTTTTAATATTTCAGTAAAAGGTATTGATTAGTTAAAACAAAAGTGAATGACCTCTGAGTTAAATAAGGATGAGATTGATACACATAGATAATTCAGAATTATTATGCAAAGAATTGGTCCTTTTCATGGCTGTTCCCCTAGTGCTGAAGCTTGTGTAGCTGCAGGAACCATGGTATTTTGTAAATATAATGCATAAACAGATGAAGAGAGTATGTTCACTAGAAAATTCATCATAAGAATGTCATCATTGACATCTGGAAAACAGGTGGATTTGCAATTTGAACTTTCCTTATTGTCAGAGTGGATGTGGTTTCACAAGACGTTGTTCAAGCTCTTTCAAAGAAATCATATGCCAGAGTCTTCTTTATTGTCACAAAGATGTCTGGTCTGTCAAAACTCACTGATTTTTAAAGTTTATTTCGGAGCATATTGAAAAGGATTAGCCTCTGTATTCTGTCTTTTATTTAAGTCTGATTTATGAACGATTAATTTTGATGACTAAATTTCCAGTTTTATTCTGCACTCATTTGCTGTTTGTGTAGTCCTTGGGACAATCACACTTGAAGGTTTTTGTGAAAAGCCAGTATGAAAAGTCACATTGTTGTGACAGGTAACTTGAGAGCACAAGCCTCTGAAAAGATAAGATATCATATGTGTACTAGCCACTCATCAACTATGGAAAATAAAATTCCTGCTGATTCTGAAATTTTTCTTGAGAGATGATATTTTATTATGAGGGTCAGTTTACAAATTACACTTTGGTTTTATTCCGTTCTTTTTGTACACGACTGTGTCTCTATTAATTTTTTCACTTCATCCTTGGAAGTTAGATTACTACAGCTAGTAAAATGGTGAGGCCAACCAATGATATTAAGCCTGTTCTGCCTTTCAAATTTCAGTCAAAAGTTTTTGCTAATTAGGAGTCCTGCATTTGTATAGGTATGTGAGTGTCAAATGTTCACTGCTACCTGTACATAAATGTAATGAGTCTCACTATTTAACAGAGGAGTTCTTCACACTGATTTTCATAACACAGTTATTTCTTTAAGGCTGAATAGGGATCTTATTTGATATGGCAGAATGTCAGTATGGAAAAAATGAGCCTTCACGTACTCTGCAAAGTACAATGTATATACATGGATATTATATCCTACTCTGTTTCAATTATATTAAATCAGGCAAACAAAAAAATCATAAGCACAAGCATTGTCATTCAAAGTTTACTAAAAGTAACTAAAAATCCTTTTTTCCAATCTAATAACACAGAAGCTAATGATAATTCGAAGAAGGTATATGATACACAGATGGAGGAGTTCTGTCTACCTTCATTATTTGTGAGAAAAATAGAACTTTCCTTACAAAGAAGTGTTGCCTTTCTACTGCCTTAGATCAGTAGTTCATTACTTCCCTTGAACACTACTGATATGTGACACTGCAGAGTGATAATACCTCTATTTTTCCTTAAACCTATCATATAGCTAAATCACAGCTCTTCTGACATATTAATAACTGATCTGATGGGATTGAAATAACAAGCATCTGTCAGTCTGGGGAACATATCAGCAAGGAATCCCCACCCTAAGGATATTGCTACTGCAATATGCACAGACAGTATCAGTCTACTACGTGAAATGAATAGAATGGATTGAAGACTTTCCTCCTTCAATTTTTGTAGAAAAATAGTTAAAATAATTGCTCAGAGAATTAGCTTATACTTTGTTGCTTCACAGGCATGTTAATGAAAGGGAGTTCATTGTAATTTAAGAAAATTGTTGGAGAATCTGCAGGTCACATCTGTTTCAATGGAACTAAAGTTTTTTCTTCTTCAGGGATCTGATCTTTAGTTTATAAAATAGCAGGTCCTTGCAATAGTTTCATGTGTTCTGTGCTATATATAATAATGAGCTCTAATCAAGGCCTGAAGTGAAGCTGTGTACTGTTGCTACCATCAAAGGAGGAAATATTTTTGATGTTATATCTGTAAAGGAATCTGAATTGCTCCGTTCCCAATTTCCCATTATAATGAAGAAAACTTAGGATAATTTGCTTATGCATATATTGCAATCCTCCCATCTTTAATTAGTGGTTCAGAGAATTGAGTTGAAAGAGTTAAAGATTTGCATGTCTTTATCAACTATCCTCTAAAAATGGACTACATGGCTGTCAGCAACAGTAAAATACCGTACTTGCTTACAATACCAAATGATTTTGGAAAAAGAAACTCTGTGATATAGGTGTTTTTTGTGTCCTATGCCACCATCAAGCCTAGAGCACTCATGTCCCTAGTACATGTGGCCATCAGTCAATGGCTACATTAACCATAGATATTTTTTTGTACTTTGTACTTTTGTACTTTCTGTTCATTCCATATTTTATATATGGTATATTTGTAAATAAAAAAGTAGATGTTAACTTTCAAGTTCAGGCAATTATATCAGTGTCAGCATGAAATGCTGTGTTGGTTGATTTCACCTAGATAAATAGCTTGACAAATTATTGAAGGCGTTCCACAGACAAGGCTCTGTATGACTAATATATCTCATGAGGTATGTATTTTTGCTTGCTGTAGGTTGTTCCAAATTTATAATAACAATATGTTGTAAACTGTGTGGAAGAGTCAAGCTGCAGGACATATTTTGCTGAAATTAATGGTTAGGGCATGGAAGCAAACAAAAACCTACAGTCTTTTACAGGTATTTTCTGAAAATAGGTGGGAAGGAGTATATAAAATAATTTCTTCAGGAATAAATGTGAGAAACTATGGAAATATGGTGGAGAGGGTGAGGGGGAAGAAGTGAGAAGGAGAACAGCATAAAGGAGTAGACAAACATTTATCCTTGTTTTTCTCCAAGGGGAAGGGCAAACAACTTTAAAATGTTTTCTTGTGTACCCTGTTTTTTTCTAAGATACCCTGAAAGCCCTCTAGCTTTCACAGAAGACAATGTCTCCAGAACAGTGCCCAACATTTTCAGAAAACTCAGAATAAAAATAATGAACAAAATTGTCTTGCCCTTTGCAAAGTGTTGTAAAATATATCATTGCAAATATCTTTGGCTTTCTAACGTATACACAGTTCCTGTAGATAAACCAGTACACCTCAAGTCATTGGATATACTTCAAGACCTCCATAAAAACAGTAGAAGCAAAATCAGCTAGGTCAAACTAGTAGTAATAATACAACACTAACAGTAGGATACCACACAAAACTTACACATGAGTTTGTGTGAGTTATCAGAAAAAGTACTTTCTTTTATTCTCAAGTCAGAAAAAGAGAACTAAATAAACTAAATAAAAGGGTCTCACTGCAGCTGTTACTGTTCAGGTTACTGGCTCTACTCCTGCTTACCTGGTAGCATAGTTACTGTCTGATAAAAACATAAATATAAGGTAGAGATGACCAAACTGGTTACATCAGTGATTTACATCACTTTTTCAAGATTCTATTCATAAGAGAAGAAATATAAGGAGAAATAATATTTTTTTGAGAAAGAAGGCTGACTCTCAAAGACTTTGAGAAGTGAAACCGGTATCGGTTATCTACTGTGTCTCCAAATATATGGTCAATTATTTTCTTCTGCTTCATCTAAATTTCAGAGACCCGTCTTCACTGCTTTCTGAGTCTGAATGAAGGAAAGAAGAGGTTTCTGGTGATCCACCTCAATTTGTATTGACGCTGGTGGGAGTCTCCTCTCTGCTTCAGTGGGAATATGATAGTACTTTATTAGAATATAATTTTTTCCTTGTTGGAATCATACACATGACTTGTTTGTCATGTTCTGAATGTAAATGGATCAGGTGTGTGCAAGACAGAGACATGAAGAAACTGACCATTGGCAGGGTACAGTTTGTTTCCCAACTGTGAAATAAATCTTGAGGTATCTTTGCTTCTGGTGGATCCTTTTTGTCCAAAAAGGGTCATAAGCCGCCACAACTTTAAAAAGAATTTCCTAAAAATGGCATCATTCTGCAAAGAGCAGAGATTCACTGGGTGTGAAGGCCTTAGTCCAAACATCCACCGATAATACAAAAATAAAATGCACAGCAAACACTGTAGCAAATTTAACTAGAAGCATCATCTGTTAATTACTGATATATGCTTTTTGGTATTGAACAATTAGTTTGGCAACCAGAAAAAAAACTTTGAATATACTGTGTTACATTGGACTGTTTTCAATGATAAGGCCTTGACCATAAGTCAAGAGTCATGACTGTAGAGTGTCTCAGTACGTGACAACACATTTGGTGTTGTTTGGGTTTGGTTTTGATTTAGTTTAAGCTTTTTATTTGTTTTCATGCCAAACATAGCAGCTGTTAATGTAGATAGTCACTATCCCACCTATTTTGAAAGAAAAAATGAATTAAAAGAAGAATTAACAAAAAAAAGAAGAAGAAGAAAAAAAGGTACCAAAACTATTTTCTCAAATTTATGGGGAATACAATGTTGTCAGGTTTCTTTCTTGTAGTTTTGCCTTTCCCTTCTTCTGTTCCTCTGTTAAATGTAACAAAAAAAGTGCCTATCCTCTTCTAGCTGTTCCCTGGATGTTCTGATGCTCCTTGAAGATGCATCTGCATTTGTGCCTTGAACTTCATCACCAGAACAAAGAGTAAAGAAGCCCTCAAAAAAGTGAATGCACATTCCACAGAGCCTCACTGCTTTACAGGGTTAACTTAAGATAAATGTTGTAAATGGTTAATCTTGATGCTGAAAGGCAATAGTTTAAAGCTCTTTATTATGACCTTTTTCTTTTGTTATGTAAGGTATCAGTCAGACAGACTGGTTGAATTCTGAACACCTTCTTCTTTCAGCAATATTAATATGAGACCAACAGATCTGACCTGCTTAGATGAATGACTTCTTTAATCCATTACAGCAGTTCCTAAGTTTTAGGCAATAATTCTAAGTCACTGAGGCAGCTATTTGCCAGAAACAGTCATATGCAGAGGACATAAGGCCCTTGAACCAAAAGTCAAACAATAATGTAGGGATGAAATACAGACAGATATCAAAATGCCAAAATAAGCTTCCCTCTAATCAGGTCATAAAAACAGAGAGGAAAATCCCACAGACAAGCTCCCACTAAGGCCCCTTTGTTAAAGGACAACTGTTTAATGGCTCCCATTCATAACATCAGGGAATGATACTTCAGTAAGCAATTCTTCAAAAGGAGTTTCAAAAATAGCAACTTGAACTGGATTAAGAATGGAAAATATTATCTCTGGATACTAACTTGAATTTTTAAATAATTTTGTTCAGACAACATTTATTGCCCTATAGTGTTTCCCCTCGAGAATTATTCCACTGATACGTTTTAACTCTACACATGTGTGCCTGTGTCAGGTGAAAAAAGTGTTTCAAGGGAAAAGTTTGGATTTCATTCATCATAAAGCCAAAAGCAATATCACATGGCTTACCTCAAATGCAGAATCTACTTTTAAATTTACCCTGAACAAACCCCTTCTGAAACTTACTTCCAGATTGGATGCACTGAATTAATACATTACTGGAAATCAAGAGCTACCCACGAGCCTTTTGTAGGTAGAAGAAGGATCTGAATTTGTCAAATAATTTCATGTTAATTATCTGCTAGACATTCGCTTAAAATTAGTTCTTAGACAACGAAGGTTGTAGGGCACTTTTACCTGAACCAAACCCTTTTACTGTCTTACTTTCACACTCATACCCACCCTTAGCTCACAACATTAATCTTTTCTTAATTTCAAGGAAACTAAAATTAATATTTCAATTGAAATAATTTACAACTGAAAATTAACTACATAAGAGTAAGAAATGAAATGAATTAGTAGAGATTGGAAAATCTCAAAAGGTTCAGAAGAGTAGCTCGGAAGAGTATTAAAAAACTAACAGACTGTGTGCCCTGTTAGGAGCTTTTCCCACCGAACGTCAGTTTCTCATTTCTTAAAAAAGGTCACACATGTACTTCAAAGGCAGAGATGCTGCTGATTTCTCTATGGTGTTTTCTGGCTTGTGAGTCTGATACATCACAAAGAGTTGTTTATATCAAAGAGAAAGTGGTTTTAGGTTTAAAAAAACACAAAACCCCACTTCTGATTTGATAGAATTATTTTATTACAGCTATTGAAAGTAGTTGGATTTGGTGAAATCTCTAAGAAGTAAAAAGTTAAAATGGATGCAGCTTTCTCTCTGGGTTTAAGTGTTTGGAGTCCACAACTATCACCTGTAATACAGATGTATTTATTAAACTAGTTTGCAAAATCAGACATGTTGTGACATCTGTCAAATTGACTGGAATTGACAAATATCTAAGTTGATTTATTATGAAAATGAGGAATTAATACTTGACATATTGAGGTGTTCTTTCAGATAGATGAAGTAAAATTTAAAATACGTTATTGTATTCCTTAAACATCTCAAATCTATTACTGGAGAAATCAGGGACAGCACCTATAAAACAATTTTTGCTACATTGAATGTTTTGGAAATAAAAGGGAAAACCAAAAGCATTTGCAGGATGACATTGCCTTGTAACTTTTTTTTTTTTCCTTAAATATATCTGTATACCTGTGCATTTATAGAGAGTTAATTTTTATAATTTCATGAATATTTACATTTACATATCATCCCAATTAAGACAAATATTACATAAGTAATTATACTCAGTAAGAAAATAATACAGAAGTCTGTTCCCTTTTAAGTGTTAAGGTAAGAATAGTTAGATAAATGTCTGTTGATAAGCACTTTACAAGGTGATATGATCCATCTTCCCTGACAAAGCTATTGTGCACTGTACTTAGAATATAGCCAAGGTTTCACCTGAAGTCACTTTCCAACAGAAACTAATCCCATGATACCAGCTTTCCATATAAAAGTCTTGCCCATAAGAACAAAACTGTGCTTGTATCTACATTTTAGTTCAGATCTGCAGTTAATGTAAAGCTTTCTAGATATTTTCAATTTATCTTTTTGAAAGTGGAAGTAAAAGGGCAATCAACTTGTTACAGAAAACATATTAATAACATTTATGTTGTATAAAATTATTTTGCTTTTTCCAGGAAAATATCATGGATAACATGCATACTCTAAAAGCCTTGGCTTCTCATTGCATGGAAGTACAAGCATTCAGTTTGCAAGCAGATGAGCAAATGCCACAGAAAAGCAGTAATGGCCCACGTTACTGTGTTATGTGGAAGTTAGAAAGTGTCTTAGGTATCAATATATCTGCAACTTATTGCACAATATGCTGAGAAATTATGTTATAACTTATGCTACTTGGAAATGTTTTCTTTTTTTTCTTTTTCTTACAAAGTTGTTCACCTTATTTTCCACAAAGGAGAGTACTTAATCTCTAGAGAGTCCACTGGCTTTTGATGAGAAATATGTCTTTCTACTAAGTTTCAAGTGTGCTATATTGCATCACCTAACTTTAGTGTTGTTATTTCTGTATTTCATAGAATCACAGAATGGTGGGGCCTGGAAGCTGGGAATACTCTGGAGCTCACTCAGTCCAACCCCCCTGCTAAAGTAAGTTCTTCTGGAACAGGTTGTACAGGATTGTGTCCAAGCAGGTTTTGAATACCTTCAGATAAAGAGACTTTCCAACATATCTGGGACAGTGTGCTCCAGTGCTTGGTCACCCTCAAAGTAAAGAAGTTTTTCCCCATATTCAGATTCAGTGTTTCAGTTTGTGCCCAATGCCCCTTGTTGCTGGGCACCACTGAGGAGAGCCTGACTCCATTGCTCCTCCCCTCAGACCCTGATGGACATTGATGAGGGCCCTTCTCAGCTGTCTCTTCTCGAGGCTCAACAGGCTGAACTCGCTCGGCCTTTACTCATAAGAGAGATGTTCTAATCCTTTAATCATCTTTGTAGACCTTTGCTGGACCCTCTTCACCATTTTTTTTTTTTTCTTGAACTGGGGATCCCAAAACTGAACACAGCACTGCAGATGTCGCCTCAGCAGGACTGAGTGGAGGGGTAGGATTGATAACTTTCCCCAAGCTGTTGACCACACTCTTCCTAATGCAAACTAGGATCCCATTTGCCTTGTTGGCGCAAGGGCACACTGCTGGCTCATGGGCAACTTATTGTCCACCAGGACCCTTACGTGCTTCTCCACAGAGCTGCTTTCCAGCAAGTCTTAACCTGTACTTGTTCCTGTGGTTATTCCTCCCTGGATGCAGGACCCTATACTTCCAAATATTCAACTTATTTTTTCCTATGACATAATGTCATCAGGCATTTGCATGCTACAACTGTCTGGATTTTATAAGTGCCTCTCCTTATTTTTCAAGTCCAATTGTGTTTCTCACAGGGTGTAAAAGAGTATGTGTAAAACCAATGTAAATCAGATACAGGAAAGTAAGGGTTTGCTGCTTTTCCACCAGTGAGACAGATCTAGAATAGGGTAACAGAATAACTGAGGAATAAAACTCATCTTCTGTCTCTTTTCTTACCATCCAATAAACAATTCACTGTATTTTGTAATCTAGCTAGTGTGAATCCTTGAGTGATTCAGAAAAGCTATGTTACTTTATACAGTATTTGGATCTTTTCCGTCACTAGTCTCTTTGTATTATCTTTGCATAATGGAGATTAATTAATGAATATATTTCTTAAACTTTCTAAGAAATTTACATGAATGATGTTGAAAGACATTAAAATAAGTTGATAACATTAATTTTTCTGATATCACTCTCTCTAAAACCTAGGCTTGAAAAATTCATGTAGTTTCTCCTGGAAATAGACTCTCATTCTCCAGCAAAAGACAAAGGTAGAATAATTATACTGTATTTAATTACTACAAGATAAACCTCTGAAAAGACCAAGCAAAGATTTAAGCAGTGAGCACAGCTATCAAAAAAAAAAAAAAAGAGAGAGATAAGATATTGTCCAACTTCAGCAGCACAGTCAACTTTTTCACTGATAAATTCTGATTCCTTGTAATTGTGTTACATACAGTTCCAGAATATGTAGTAAGAGACTAGAAATCTTTTCTTGGTGTGAAAGTCACACAAATCTTTAACAACACTGAGAAGAGTTCTAGCATAGTTATCTGTAGGAACTCACACACTAGTAAATTGTGTTTTATAAGGTGTTACTGTTTCATCTATAAGGTTAAGGCTCAATTTCTAACCAGGTGATTTCCTTTCACCTTCCAGCAAAATGCCTAAGTATTTTCATTGTAAACTACAGCAGACATCCAATAAAACATCACTGAACAAACAGTTTTCTAAATCGAAGGTTAATACTGGTCATATTATAACTAGAATGCCGTATGAAGAGCACTATAACTGTGATTATGAACAGAAAAGTCATCTGTGCTCTTAGGGTTGGGTTATCACACATTGATTTCTACTCTTGCATATTGTAGTGCTGGAAAAAAAAAGGACAATACAGGTCTTCAGTAACCTCTGGAAAGAAAATCTAAAAGGAAATAGAAGTGCTCGACTAGAATGATATTTTTCCAAGTTTTCTGTATTTATTGGAACAGGACTATACATACTACTGAATGTTCAAGAAATATATGATCTAGAATACTGCCTAGAATGGTCTGTTTTAAGACTTAACCCCAAAATGGGCCATGGGTTATTCTCCTTTCTTTTTGAAACTGGTACAACTGTGAGTTTTCATTTCCATCAATAATCTTAGCATTTTAATCCATAAAATGCTAATATTCTATTGCCAGCAGCTGGTAGCCTAAAGTAGATCACAATGAACAAGCAAGAGTGCAAATATTTATCAGCCAAGATGGGTATGATGGAATATTACTTAATAAACAATAATAGGCAGTTAATAAGAACTAAAAATCGATATGCTGTCAAATAGGAAGCCAGTGCAATACAGCTAGGATGAAAAGATATGAGTTCTGTTCTTTTAATCTGAGTGAATACCTAAGCAGTTGCATTCAAAATGAGTTAGAATTTATTGACAGCATTCTGAGAGAGACCTATAAATACAGAATTACGAAAATCCCATCTGGACAGTAAAGTCCATAGATCATGAGTGTGTGCTTTTGTAAGCATTTAAAAGCAGGCTATTGGAGGGATTAACTTTGGGAAAAAAAGCTTTTTTTCAATAACTAGAATAATGCTGGTAGGATAGTGTCCACAACTCATAGCCTCCAACACCCATGTGCCCATCCTTCTAAATGGAAAATTTAGTCAGAGAATCATACAACAGAAACAGGCAAGGAAAATACAGATTACTGTCACCCTCCTCCAACCTTTAAGAAATCAAAGTCACCTGGTAAAATCTAGATGTACTCTTTAAGGTAATTTCATCCCTATGTAAAATGATAATTTCACAAAATACATCAGTTTTTCTAGATTTCAAGATATTTTAAACAAACTTTTAAATGGATGGAAAGTGTTTCTGAAAATGTTTTTTTGAAGGTTTTTTTCTGAAAAAATTCTTTCTTCTCCAGAAATACAATTAAATAAGTCCTCTGGAATAAGGAAAAAGTCCTATGGAATAGTACTTTTTCTGGTTTTAATTTTTTTGCCCACTGAAGTTAAAGTAAATAAGAAATAACTGCTTGATTGAAGATGAAAACTTCTCATAAAATACAGAAAACCTTTTGTAATAGTTTTTCAGTTAGACTGGTATAAAAATTATATCTCAATAATGACTAGGGAGAAAAAAATTGTTCTCCTTCACCATGTTTTCATAGTATTTCACATTTTCTTACTGGAAAAAAGCTTACTGATAGCAAACTTCCCAATGGGAGTATTCCACATGAGCTTTCTTCTACCACATATTCCCATGGAAGAAGATTTTGAGTAGTCTCACTGGATCTATGAATCCAAAAATCAAAGGTTAGTTTTCTTTCAAGAAGTATTGCAAGAGCAACTTTATATATAGCTGCTCATTAAGTTTAAGCCTTTCTTCAGTGTAAATAGCAAGACTCAAAGAACCTTTCTCTGACATTATTATATTAAAAAACCTTGAGGTTTCTCTGTGCTTTTTACTGGAGTGTATACAACTCTGCAGAATACTGTTGGTTTTTTCCTGACATGACAGTGCTTACTCCCAAGAAAGACAGGGATATAGAGTATGGAGCCTTTTCCCAGTTTCATAAGCTTTGAATTCACTTAATGCTTTTCACTTCTCCCATGGTACTGAGGCGATTTGATGGAGGGCATATATTTTTTAGCCCTCATAATAAGTATAGGAAAACAAGGTGAGTATAATGTGAGTAACTGTTTCTGATGAGCAATTTAATTATAGGAATCATCTAATTAAATAGGAAAAACACCAGAGGATTTATAGAGAGACATTGTGTAATTTGCAAATGCCGAAAGGCAGTTTTTCCAACTAATATACAAAATTCAGAATAGGCACTTAGTTGAAATATGTGCTTGTCTATCTATATCTGTTCCATAGTCCCTGTTTTGTAAATCCTTGCATTAATTAGGTGATACCAGCTCAATTGGCAAAAAAAATAAACCACTAAAGTTGCTAAAAATGATGATGCTGGAAACAGTCTGATTGCAAGTGTTTATATTGAATATATTACTAATATGCTTCTCTGGTCATTTATTCTGTGTACCTCTCAGGCATGTAACATGATTAATATAGTTTAAATATACAATAAGTTATATATCTATGCTAGTGACATACCACTGTGTTGGTAACTTAAAAGGATAAAACTATCTATCTGATCTTAATTCTAATGAGAAAAAGTGTAAACAATAAACAGGAAATAGTCAGAAATCCAATAAGTGTAGTACTCTAAAAGTCCATTTTCTTTAACGGATTTTCAATTATTTTCTCAAGGACTGAGGCACTTAAAGTCCCTAAGCATGTAGAAAATTTAAAGATTTCATTAATATATCCTGTAGAGAGAAACAGAAACATCAGGTTATATCTAACTAGAGGCTGATGTAAGGTGTGGAAATTGGAAATGGAAGGAAACCTCATCAAAATCAGGATCTTTGGTTTTTCTTTCCTTTTAACTTATTTCTCTCTCT
Organism: Climacteris rufus; assembly: GCA_013398175.1. Classification (NCBI taxonomy): domain Eukaryota; kingdom Metazoa; phylum Chordata; class Aves; order Passeriformes; family Climacteridae; genus Climacteris; species Climacteris rufus. Next base: position 474,877 of record VZRZ01004629.1, on the reverse strand, counting down.
CCACCTCCCTGCTGTGCTGGTGTGCAAAGCTGAGGCCACAGCAGCCAAACCTCGGCGTTGGTGGAACGGGGCTCAGCACACCACCCTAAGAACTCCTAGTCCGGTTAGGGTGACACTTCAGGTTCACCCCATGATCCCTCTCAGTTACTGTTTGCATGTTTGCTATTATTGGTTAGTTTGATTATTACCTAATGTTCTGTATTTGGAGTTAGTCTGGAAAGTTCGCATCTCTTCGGGTTTGTATTGGTTCTAGTATAATGTCTGTACCCCCATTGGCTGCTTTTACCCACTTTTTTCCCTTTAAAATCCCACTGTACCTTGTCCCTGGGCCTTTGTCCCTGGATTCACTTCACTTTGCTGCACCCCTGCGCTGCCGCTCCCGAACCCCTGGACCCCCGCGCTGCCAATCCTGAACCCGCAGGCCCTTCCCCCTGCACTTGGAACTCAGCCGCGAGCAGCCGCTTCCTGCTGCGGCTTCCCACTGCTGCTCACAGCCATTCGTGCCTTCCTGCTGCCGCTCCCAGCTGTTCCTGCCTTCCCGCTGCCGCTACCCACTGTTCCTGCCTTCCTGCTGCTCCTGCCTTCCTGCTGCTTATCGCCGCTTCTCCCCCAGCTTCTTCCAGCAAATAAACCTGGCGAATCCATACAAACATCCTACTTGAAGTCTTTCCTCGCCGACCACCTGAGAGCACCGGGCTGGGATGACCCACGTATCAGAGGGGCTGGCAGCCGTAGCTGGAAGCCCGCGCTTTTGGGGATATTGCTGCACGGCAGCTTCTCCCTTCCCCAGCACGCGCGGGGGAAGTAAACGCAACCGCGCAACCTTGGGTCGGAACCCAGTGGCAGCAACACCCCCTGCGCGGCGATACCCTACTTCTCTTCTTCTTTCTCTCTTCCTTGCTTTTTCTCTTTTCTAGTGCTCTGACTTTGAGTTGGATTCTACAAAGCCTCCTGGAGGTCCTGAGCTGTTCTGCTGATTTATCCTGTAAGCTACACTAATAAAGTCAGGGAAGACAAGCACAGGCAAAGGGGGAAACATATTATAAGGTTTATATGCATACTATATACATATGTTTGTTTCCAAGAAGGCAATATAAATCAAGGAAAGAGATAGACATTAGTTCATTGTATAGGGATTTGAGATAGCATTTGCAGCTTCATTTACATTTACTTTTTCTTGGAAGCTGTCACTTTATGTCTGTATACCTCAATTTCTGCACTCTGTATAAGTAATGCCACTTGAGATTTCCCTTCCTACAAAACACTTTGAATTCTGTTTTGAAAAATAACAGCTAAGTGATATTTTCTGTCTATTAGGCTTAGTACATTTTTTGAGGTACACTTGCTGGAATAATGATGCTTTCTTAAAAAAAAGAAATCTATTTATGGGTTTGGTATTGTTAAGATAATTCATATTTTTTATCTTTTCTTGAGGGATAAAGGCTTAATACCCTTAAAATATCACATGCCGTGAGACAGCATACTGAAAGAGCATTGTAGTTTCATTAATCAATCTCCTCTTTCTAAAATCTGACTTTGAATGCTCAGTTCCAAAGTTCATATTGGGGGATGTTCAATTGTGTACTTAAGCCCACTAGAATATGACAGCACTGTATATTTTCGAAAACAAAACAACTTTTCCTAAATAGGTATATTTTCAGTAAAAAAGGATAGTATGGCATCATTGTGATAGATAGGTGGATTATATCTAGGTCCTGAGTGGTGAGGAAAAAAACCAAAACAACTAATTAAAATTAACCAATTAAAAATTAACTAAGAAGTTAACAAAATGTAAAAAGATTATTCTTCTGCAGAACCTTATGCCTCAATCGTAGGAGGCCACTCTTCATAATATGCCAGACAAAGGGAGTGATTCTGAGCAGCAACTTAATATGGGGCTGCCTTAGGTATCCTGTCCATGGACTTACCTCTTTCCAATGACTTCAGAGGGAGTCTAAGCAATTAGTTGGCTAATACAGATACCAGGTTTGAATACAGTGAATACTTTTGATGCCAAAATGGATTTTGCTTTTTAATTTTGCTTTTCTAATTCTCTATGTAGAAACCCCTGTAATTTTCCACTGCTAATGTTTATAGAAATTTTAGATAATAGAAGACACATACCCCAGTCATTCTAGTTATTCTAGTCACAAGAACATGTTACCCCTATGTTATCCTTTAGTGTCCTCAAGAAGAGAACATTCCATCCCTTATGATGGTTGAAAAATGAAAGTTGTACAGAACCCAATAGCCATCTTACATGTAAGTGCACCCCTGCTCTAATCGGGAGATTTCTGTCAACTATATTGAATCGTAAAATGTCGCAATGGCCTCAATAAAGACACGGCAACACAGCTTGGTCCATAGCGAGCAGAGAGCGAGCTCTATTTATTGTCCTATTCCCTTTTTATACAGTAGGAACCCAGGTAGATGATTCGCTAGAGTCCAACCACCCCCTGGTATGGTTGGCTGGGTTCTAGACCACGCAGTTCAAAACATATCATGCCCGGACCCACAACAGCTGTGGAAAACAACAGGTGCTTATCTTATTGTTTTTCATACCTTACGTGAGAAAGAAAACATTCTCACAAGCAGCCCTGGGCAGCAAGCTCTGGGCTGCTACAGTAAAATTTACTATAAATATGCAAGCACATGGCACAGGTTGGGGGGGGACCTCTTGACATCTACGGAGACACTGAATACCATCTCAGAGCCTTCGGTTTGCCAGTGAAGTGGGGAGCTGCCCAATCCCTCCACCCCGCCACCTCCCCCAGCTTGTTACGGACATCTGCTGATTCGTGCGAATAAAGGTATATTGTTTTCCCCTTCCCCTCATAATCGTGTCTCCAGTTTCTGTCTTCTGCCAGCCCACAAAAATAGGCAACACTTCCTTTGCACTGTGAATGATGCCTGAATGACTTGGCTGTCTGCACTGTCTGTACTGGGAGTGGAGGCACGCCTCTGAAACTAGGTGTGGGTATGCTAGTGCTGTTGATGCCTTTCACAGTCTAAAGGCAAATTTACTTCTGAATATATGTTCAAGGAGCACAGTATAAGATTTATGTGTTCAAACTGACAGAACCTTAGCCTCTTACTAGGAGCTGGGACTCTCTGACACTTTAGCTTCTTCAAGATATTTGCTGTTATGTAAGTAAAAAAAAGAAACAAAACCCTAACAGCAGTTTTACTAGTTGACTTCAAGCACAAGCAGTCCACCTGAAGAGATTTGACGATAATTTGTTCTGTGCCTTGTACACTTGCACAGACACAATGTTTTCATTAGAGAGGGAAAACAACTATAATTTAGAAATAGATGTAAAAGATCGTTCTGTTCATAATATTGAAAAGAGCTCCATTTTGATCTTGACTGAAAGAACTGTTGTGACATAAAAATCAACATCATTGCTCAGAACTGCTTTTTCTGCAAATCAGAAAGGGTGCTCAGGTAATATAAAACCATGGATCTTCAGTATGACATGTATGGCAGCTAGGTTCTTTAGTAAAAACACAGTTGGATTTTAAAACTTCATATTACACACACACATACACACACAAACACACATAGAGAAAAGCATTTCACCACGATCGTCACCCTCATTTTCTGATTAAATTGGCTGATATCAATCAACAAATCTCTCTACAGAGAGATTAATCACAAGAAATGAAGGTGGCACTCCAATCACATATTATAACTTAATTGTGTGAGATATTCAGCATTTTGAAATTATACTGACACTGTTTTCAGAGAGATAAGATGGAATCAAAACATGGAATACCAGAATACATTTGGATCTAAAATAAAAGTTAATGTAACAGGGTTATTTCTTTTTCTTCCTTCCTTCCTTCCTTCCTTCCTGCCTGCCTCCCTGCCTCCCTGCCTCCTTCCCTGCCTCCTTCCTTCCTTTTTTTCTTATCTATATCATCTATCTAAATCATCTATCTATCTATCTATCTATCTATCTATCTATCTATCTATCTATATCTATATCTATATCTATATCTATATCTATATCTATATCTATATCTATATCTATATCTATCTATATCTACATCTATATTTATATCTATATCTATCTATCTATATCTATATCTATATCTATCTATCTATCTGTATATCTTTATGGTACTTGGGGTGCAAAATGTTGCAAATGAGACCCCAGGTTCTAAAGTAATATGTTATTAAATTCAAGTTAGTTTTAATTTTGCTGTTAACTACAGTGGAACAAGAGAGGAAACACTAAACCTTATGCATGAAAGCAAAGTATCTTGTAACAGCATTCCGTTGTCACTAGACTCTCTTAAATTTTTTTAAAACAAGTCAATTCCATTATTCTTCTCATAACTACCTTTATCTATGTATGAGATGCAAAATATGATAATAAATCTTAGAGCAGGCTATTACAGCTAAGTTGGTATTGATCGCAAGGAGTGAAATTGCTATATTACATGTTGTAAAACTTATTCATATCCCACAAAAATATTACATTAAAAGTATAATAAATTGCAATACTTTAATCACTTGGCAAATGATTTGACTCTTTCTGTTCAATTTATAGTATCATTTCAGTAACACCTGCTTCATAAAATGTGCATATTACTGATACTACTCTGATGGCTTTTATAGGAACATTATTGGAATAATTTATCCTATTGCTCTTTTTAACTAATAATTCTTTTCTTCCACTTTCCCATATAGCTCTACTTTTGCTTTTTCAAAATCTTTTCTATTATCTTATATTATTTCTCCTCATGTTCACCATTGCCACTTTTTGAGGTAATGAAGTAATTTTTCTCCAAGTAACTTAATCTTTCATAGAAAAAAAGAGAAGTTTTAATATTTCTATTACTTTCCTTAATTATAAATCACACAAATACAAGTTTATAAAATATGAGTGTCTCTGAAATTACACTTTTGTTTCAGCTTTATAATACTACATCTATTATTTTTAATTAAGTTTTTATTGAATTTTCCATTGAAGAGTAACAAACAAAACCATAAGATGTGAATTATACATAAGCTGAAGCATTTTGCATTAGTCAAAGGGGGAAAGGGTTTGTACTTATTCAATGCATATTTTTCTCATAAAAATTATAGATAGAATCTTAACTTCAAAAAAATATAGGATCTGTTCCACAATGTGCATTTGAAGTCTTGATCTCTCATCCATATTCTGAGGCATAGAAGTGTGTGATGTACAGAGAGCTGCATCCAGATTCGATCATGGCCTTCCAGAATGACTTCAGCAACTTGAATATCATAAGAACCCTGGAGACCTGTTGAAATAAGATTATGCTGACATCTGTAGACCAAATACCAGACCCCAAAAGAACTCAAATCTGGCAGGACAGTACAAGATACTCTCCTGGTCATGGATCCCATATAAAAACAATAGAGAGTATATTATTCGGGATGAAAATGGTATTTGTTTGTAATCATTTTAGTTGTATGCAAAATTAATATGAATATTAACTAAATGCATATTTTTAAAATAAATAGCAGACATAATTTTAAATAAGGTGATCTATTTGGGTTAAAATAATATCTGAATATCCTTTTGTTCTCTCTTTTTCAACATTTTTTTCTTGGAGGTGAACTACAAGATAGAAAGAATGGAGAGAATATGGTCAGGTGACCACATTTTCACTATAATTCTCCTTATCTCAAAATACCTTCTCTTTAGAAATTTCTATTTTAAAAGCTGAATTGGATGAAGTATAAAAAAAGGTTTATAAACATGCTGTGTTCAAATCCCCAAAGTCAAAAAGAAGGAAGTACTTTTGTCTACCAGTGAGGCTTGATTTGCTCTGATCCCAGAACAGCAAAAAAAAGTTCACTAATACATGTTTTTTAATAAGCCAATAGTCTTGGTTCTGGCCAGTACAGGGTTAAATTTTGCAGTAGCCAGGAACGGGACATGTCTAGGACATGATGGTTATCCTACACCCCCTCACATCATTGCCAGGGGCAGGAGAAAGGGAATCTCTTCTGGACTAAGGTAGCGTGGCTGTGGTTAGCATATTGCAGGTTCCCGTGTGGTGACCTTTCCTGCGTATGAATAGTTTGTCTTGTACACCCTTTCATCGATATTGCTTCTGTTGCTGTTACTTTTAGTTCTTTATCTCATTGCTGTTACCAATAAATTGTTCTTATCTGAGCCTGTGATCTTTACATTTTGTGCCTCCAATTCTCCTCTCCTTCCTGCTGCAGGGGGATGGGTAAGGGGAAAGGGGAGAGACCAAGCAGCACATGGTTTGGAGTGTTTCAGTGGGAGCACTAAACTGGGGAGCACCATTCCTAAACCATGACACCAATGAAGGACCTAAAAAGAGAAACTCTTCCTTCTTAGACTGCTAAGAAACAATGATTGGTACTATGAACATGGATTTTCAAACAAATTGATATCAAAAACTCTTCTCATTGTTAGGAAAGGTAGGAATTTCTTGAAAATGAGGATGCATGATTGCACTCCACACCAAGGATCTAGAACAGCAATTTTGAGAAAATGTCAATTTTGAAAAAAATATCCCTGTAATGATCAGTTGCTATTATTTAATGTGATGGAAATATACAGAGATGAGAGAAACATATTTTGGCCTAGCTAATGCTTTTTGCTGACACCATCTAATTGTATTTTTCACTGTAACTATATGTCTACCTCAAGTGGGGTAATGCTCTTTGCCTTGACACACAGTCAGCTCTGTCACTGCATTTAATAACATAAAAGGAAAGAAGTAAACATACCAAGTAATTAAATCACACTAAATAGGCAGCCAAACTTGAGTAATTGAGTATATCAATTAATCATAGGAAACTTGCAGAATATACCTCTGATGCTTAGTCTAGTTGTGGGGAGAATTTGAGGCTCACTAAGGCACAAGGCTTTTACTATTTAACCATTTAAAATAGTAACCATTCAAGTGATTAACTTAACATAAGTAAGGGATAGTATAAGAAAAAGCATGGTAACTATGGTAGTATTGTATACTTATAAGTCCATCTAGTACAAAAGTTCTCATTTTAAACAGCGTGAAATAAGCAGTTCCACTGCAGCCCTAGTTCTGTTTATGTTTTTGAGAATGTTTGCACGCATAAATAGCCACCAAAATGAGGTGGATCAGTGTTAGCTATACAACACTACATTACAGTGATATGCTGGATGACAGTGTTATAGATACATTTCACTGAAGACTGTAGTTATATGATGCAGATGTTTCTCTCAAGATGAATACATATGTATCATATTGTTATCTACAAATTAATAGACAACATTAAAGAAAATGATAAAATTGAATCAAATTAATGGAAAAGTATTGTTCTAAATAGTACTGATGACTAACACCTTGGTTTCGTGTGGAAAAAAAAGTGATAACAAATTGTGCTAAAACTTCAGCAGTTCTGTTACTCTAAAACAGAGCTGGAGACAAAAAAAGATGGCAGGAATAGACCATCTTAAGTAGTCTTTTAAAATAGCAATAGTCAAAACTCAATAAAAAATTGTAAGGATATCAAGTCCCTGAGCTGTGATTCTTTAACAGAGACAGTTAACAACCAAGCAGCTTCAGCACATTCTGAAGATTCTGCCTCGAGAGTAAGAGTTCACCAGCAGCTAATGAAAAATGTTGCTAGCAAAAATAATACATGAAGCTGGTGGTAGAAAACCAGCAAGTAAAGGAATATCAGAAAATAAAAGAATACTGCAGTTGTACAGAAACAAGGAACTATTCCAAGCAGGGACAATCATTGTAGGGAAAAAAAAAAAAAAAAAAAAAAAAAAAGAAATTTTAAAGCTAGAAAACCTCTTCACAATTTTTAATACTTTTCAATATCAATGATCTTGTAATCATTCTGNAAAAAAAAAAAAAAGACAGGAATCTTCTAAAAGTGAGAGAAGATGATAAAGTGAGAGTTCAGAGCAAGCAAGAATTCTGAACAAGCTGTCCCTATCATGAATTATAAAAAAAAAACGGAAAATGAACCAGATTCTACTTTTAAAGTGTTCTGACATAAGTGTATTTAACTGGATTTATGCTGATGTAAATGAGCTTGACACCTGATCAATCAAAAAACAATACTATTTCCCCTTTCTCTGTGCTAGAAACTTTATCATTCCTGGCATGAGAGAAAATATCAAAGTAGAAAAGCTACAATTTAACCATTTGACACTTTTGGGAAGTTATTTGGAAAATGTATCCTGATGTTAGCTAACCTTCTTTCCATAATTAGCACTAAATATCACTTTAAATCCTTTTCAATCTGTGTTGAGGGTTGACATAACACCGAGTCTTTTGTACTGGACTATCAGTATAGCAGTTATTAGCACTGCATTTGCTAATAACCAGATTAAAAATAGAGCTATCCACAAGGTCTAGTTCTTCTCTCCCCTTCATTTCCTAACATTAGCAAATATAAAGTTTTTTTGATTCATTAATTTGCAATGAGAAAATAATGGAGGGTATAGTTTCTTAAAATGAATTCTCAAAAAGATACCCTCTATTTCCTCATATGAGGAAATCATGTGACAATATTTGGAAACAGAACTGTGAGTCCAAAATGTGAGTTCTCTGAGCATCTTGCCTAGGACAAGATAATCTGTATGGTAACAGACTACAGAATATGCAGGAATATGCATTTCAGTTCAGATATTTTAAAGAGACACAATCAAATATGGCTCAATTTTTAATGCAAAGAACATGTGTCAATGATCATTCTTTTTCAGAATTGTTTAAACCCTCTCTGATGCTACAGAAACTGTCAAACAAAACTAAATATTAAGACAATGCCAGTTTTGACATTTTTAAAGGTGAATAGGTAGACCTTTACAATATAGATAGCTCTGTCTCAGACTCTCACCTCTGTTGATGCAGATTGCAGTGTCAGTTCTGACAACAGTTTTGATGATGGGTGAGTGATGAAAACTGATAATGAGGGACTATAGTTGGGGTGGAAATTCATCTGAGTCCTCTAACACTAGCACATAATTTAAGTAACTCAAATGTCTTCAACTTATGTACTATGACTTAAAGATTTGTGAATTATTTGCTAGATGGGATGATTACTTTGCTGGTATTTTAAATTCCCTTTTCCCCAGACAAGTATCAAATCTATATGTTTTTTCCAATATTAAGAAAACTAACACAGTAAACACAACATTTCTCAAAATTTTGTCCTTTTCTTTGTGCTAATGTACATTGTAAAGTATTTTTCCGCTTCTTTGCATTTTTCTGGCTATTGCTTGAGAACAGAACATGGTAGAAGCTTTGGGCCTGGCTTTGCCTTGGTATAAATCAGTAGAGTCCCATTGTCTCCATTACCACTATGCTGATTTATCAGCCTGATGATTAGGCTTCTTAGATGAATAGAGAACTAGCAGTGTTGTAGTTTGTTACAGGAAGACTTTAAAGCAGAGGGATCCATCACTGTGAATTTACTTTGAACTAATGTTTTCTTGTATCTCTGATAACAGATAATTCTCTAAAGGAGTTTACTATGTGTGTTTCAGCCACATACTTGAAATCTTCTACTTGGAAATTATCCTTGTAAAGATCTAATGTTCCTGATCAGACAATGCAAAGAAAATGAGCAGAAATATCACAAAAGAAGTAAGAGTTAAGCTAGATTTTGTTCTGAAGCTTTAATAAGTTTCTATGGAAAAGATTTTTAATAGTCATTTGTTATGACCTGTAGTGAGTAAATGCAATTGATAAAAAGGAAAAAATAGGGTAGTTATTTTTTGCCTTTATTTTGTGGGGGCTTTTTGGTTTGTTTTTTGGGGGGAGGTTTTGTTGTTTTGGTACTGGGGTTTTTTGTTTGTTTTGCATGAGTCTTATTTTCTAGATGCAAGTTTACTTTTTATAGAATCATTTTTTCCCATGTGCCTTGCTGGTGATTCATTTTTTCAGTTGGATAACAACCAATATAGATAACTTCAGTATGGTTATTTTGTCCCTGGCTAATGTACCTTGTTCCTTCCTACTGATTGCTGTAATATTCTCAAGATTTAATCCTTTCCTTTGTTTTATTCCTATTGATCAGAAGAGTTTATAGCATCATGGTTACCATTTGAATTCTATTTCTAGAATATTCACTTATAAATAAACAAAAATTGTTTAACTAAAGCTTTAAACTGTGCTAAACTGTAGATTCTGACTATATTCATTACTAAATAACAGCAGAAAATTATGATGATGTATTTTCTTCCACTTTACATAACTAAAATTTAAAGTGTTTTATGTAACTGAGGGTCACTGCATTACTTATCATTCAATATCACATGATTCTGTCATGAGCATTGGTCTCTAGAACTATCCAGGTATTATCAGGAAAAAAATTGCTTTCCAGCATAAGAGAAGCTTTGTCATGTTAGCATGGTTTGTTTCTTAGCCTAGTCACTACAAATAAATATAACCTGTTGGAATTGCTAGAAATTGACAGTAACTAATCCAATGTTTCTAGGAATCTGACTTGATTTCAATCTACTCTTTAGTGCAAAAAACTTACAGCAAGATATTATGATAATGGGAAAGAATGGGGAAAGAGGATGGGTAGGACGCAAATTAAAAAAAAAAAAACAATTAAACCCAAGTATCTTCACTATTGGGAAGACACCATAGGTGCCTGGAGATGATGCCTATTCAACTGAAGGTCCAAGTCAAGACTTTGAGTGGAACTGAAATAGTGGGAAGTTCTGCTTAGTGTCTGGATTGCAGTGCTGAGCTCAAGGCCCATCCTCAGTTCAAATCACGCTGGATAAATTTATAGGTTTTACTTTGGTAATTCAGGGGCTTTTCATCACTTTTGCCTATATTTCATATTATCACACATACACTGTGCAGAGAGAAAGCAGCCTTCTAAACAAGGATGGAGATGGAGCTTCCCTAATGTTTCTGATGTTAAAAACATACTTGTCTTTTATATGCACAATTTTAAATAGCAATCACACCACGAAAAGAAAAACATCATTTTTTTATAGTTCCTGTTGATTATTCTTGCAAATTTCAGTTGAGGAAAACTCATCTAATGAGAAAAAAAGAAAGATTGATGAGCCTTAAAACTAAATTAAGCAGAAATCATTTGTTCCTTAATCATAGCTGTTTGTTTTGTATTAAATGTCATATCTCCAGCAAGACACTAGGGCAATTTTTTATGAAAGCAAAACACAAAATACATTCTTGTTTAATGTTTTCTGTCTATAACCCAGTTTGTGGCTGCATATATTATCTAGATATGTCACTCTGTTTACCATATTGAAAAAGAAAAAGCAGGTAAATTAATCACACTGAGTTTGAACTGTATGAAGTCTAAGTTATTTCCTTACAGCCCAGCACTGAAATGTGCTTAGGTGAGACATCTGATTCACTGCTGGATAGAAATGGGGTTGTGTGACTTTTAGGTTGCTCTCCAAAACATACATCAAGACAATTCTTCTGTACAAGATGATTTCCTATATAGTTCAGTGCTACATTTTGCTGAGTACAGCAGCTATGAAAACTTCCATCTCCTGTTGATAGCCAAGAGGTTACACTTTGTACTGATGAAAAGGTTGGGGTGCTCCACTAGTCTGTTGCTCAAGAGGGGCATTGTCAGATGTGCTTATGCTGCAAAAGAGAGTGTCTATTTGGAAATAATTCAGCAAGTAATCACAGGAGCTAGCAAGTCCATGAAACAGCAGAGAGTAGTATTATCAGTATGTATTATGGTCCCTAGTTCAGTGCATCTGTCTGGATGTCTGCTCCAATGTAAGTTTCATGCTGAACTGTGAGCTGAAATAGCTATAGTGCTTCTGGTTCTGGAGCAGGCACAACCTCAGCTTTCTTTAAAATTTCTGTACTGGTCTCTGTTGCGTGATGCAAAAGTGTTGAGGAATATATTCAGTGCTGGTAGCTCAGTGAGCAGTTGCAGTGTGAGCTGCAGACTGAGCTCTGGGTGGTGGGAACTCAGGCAAGAAGCTGTGAACTGCCAACCGTTTGGATAAAAGGTGCAGAGACCTGTGGCTCAGACAGGGAATTTGTCACTAAGACACACAGCAGGAGCTGATGGCCCCAGATTTTCCTACCCTTGGACTGTGAGGGTATAAAAGCCCAGGATTTCCTTTTCTTTGAGGTCCATCCTTGGAGTCACCCAGCTCGAGCTGTTATTTTCTTATTGCACCATGATTAAATTATTTTAAGGATGGAGATGACTGAGATTCTGCTATGGGAAACCTGGGGTTGAGCCCCTGAGGAAACCTGGTTTGACTGTGTGAATGTGGGGTGTGCAGCTGTAAAGGGAACTCAGTCCCAGCTCAGGTGGTACGAGAAGGACTGCCAGAGTGGCTGCTGGATGGGTGGACAGGGAAGTTTCCTTAAAAAAGTTCCCAAATATTAGTCCTTGTTTTATTAAAATGCAGATAATGTCATGAGTACTCTATATATTAGTAAACAAATTGCCATAGATGTGTATGCCTTACACATGGAAGGTAATAAACAATACAGAAAAAGATTTTCAAATAGGTAAATACAACTTAAATTTGACTATAAAAATGTTTCCTTTCTAATGCCATGTAAATGTTTACTTTCAATATTAATTCTATGCTTAAATACTTACAAATTTACATTTTAAAAAAGGATTAGAAATTCATCTGTTTTTATTTTATCCCATGTGGCTTCATGTATAGTAGATACTTAAAATTAGGAGTCCTGTTTTTTTTTCCGAGCTTCCTTATTAATAAAGATCACGTTTCAAAAAGCCTGAAACCTCTTTTAGTCCTCATAGTTGCAGAGGGAAGGGCCCTTGGCATAAGGTAAAAGTGATCAGTACTGATAACAGTAATAAATGCGACTGAAAGGAGGAGATTGAGGTTTGAAGTTTTGGAAGAGTGATAGTGAAAGAATATGATTTAAGAAGCCCATTTTTCCTGGTACTGAAGTTACTTATTGGGAGAGGATGGTTTTGTGGTGTTTGTTCGCTCTGAGAAATGATACTTGTAACAACATCCTGTGTGGGGGTGTGAAGCCTGCCATTCGCCAGTCCCAGCCTTCCAGAACGATGGAGAAGAGAATAGAAAGATCAAGAGTGAGAAAGCTTGTGGATTGCAGTAAAGGCAAGTATTGGTGAGTATTGCTATGGACAAAAAAGTCTCAGTCTGGGAAATTTAACAATTTATTGCCAATTAACATAAATATTTAATTACTGTTTAATGTATTGGGGGTAGGGGGGAGAGCAAGAAACCAATCATAAATATATTTATAACACCTATTACCTTACTGAGGTCTCAGTCTCACTCTGAGCAACTCTCTTCCCTCTTTATTATTACCACAGCCTGGAGCAGGCTATGTGTGGCACAAGACAGATCCTGAGCAGGGTCATGGATGCCACTCCTGTGGACCCCCCAGCCTGCCCTTTCGTCCCAACACCTTGCTGCATATGCTTAATATACACTCTGAGTTTTACATGCTCTCCTTGAGACAGGACTATTGTCAAATTGAGGATTATTGTCAAAAGTGATTTGAATTAATCTCTTAGTAACCTTGGGTTGGTTTGTTTGGGATTTTTTTTATTCAGTTTTGCCATGCAGTTTTATACTTTCTTTACACTGGATCATTACTTATAAAACAGAATTTTATAGCCTGGTCTAAGTAAATAGAGAGTCCATGTGACAGTTAAGAGAAGAAGAACGCTTTGTGATTTGTGGAATTGTATTGCTTCATTTTTTTCCCCCAGTCTATCACTTTTCTTTCAACAGATTTTCAAGTTTCTTGCTTTCAAAAGGCAACAGAGTCTTTCAACCTTGACACAAGGCTATCAGTTTTTCTCTCTTTTACTTTATATCAGTTTTTAGTCAATTCAGGAACTCTAGCTGTGGTGGTTTGTCAGGGTTTGGCTTTTTGGGTGTGGTAGGGGCCAGAAAGATGGCTCTTGTAAAAAGATGCAGAAGCTTCCACAGCTCTCTGGCCAGGGCCTGTCCTTGATGGCTCTGAAGATGGACATGCTGTGGAAGCCACAGCTGGGCCAATTAGAGAAGAAGGTACTGCCTCTGTGACAACATATTTAAGAAGGAGTCACAGTAGTACACATGGGCGCCAGTAGATGTACATAGAGAGGAAAGAAGGAGTACAACATGTAGAAGAAACAACAGATATGGACACCAGCAAAGTCAGAAGAAGAAGAAGGAAGGGGAGGAGGTGCTTCTAAGAGACATCCTTGCAGCCTGTGGTAAGGACTGTATTAATGAAATGTTTCCCTGCACCCTGAGGGTCCACAACGGAGCCAAGATCCACCCCACACCAGAGCAGGAGGGTGGAATCCCAGAGGAGGGACTTTGGTCTGGAGGGGGCAGACATGGATAACGAAGCCTTTGTTCCCAGGGACTGAGGGAGTCATTTGTGGTAAAAAAGGCCTTGTTTCACCTCCACCACAACTTTGGACCAGCCTGGCCTTGGGAGGAATGATGCGAGGGCAATGACTGGGCGGGCTGCCTGCCAAGAGGGAAAAAGGACTTGTGCAAAAAAGGCCACAGTGCTTACAAGAAGAGAACCTGCCTCCTCTCCAAATAATTGCCAAGAAGGAAAACATCTGAGGAATGAACTGACTAGGAAACCCCCCCTCCCCCCGCCCCCGCAGTTCTCCTTACCTTTTGAGGGACGGAGGGAGGAGGGGAGAAAGTGTTTAAGAGAATGTTTTGCTTACACTTTTAACTTTGTAATAAATTCACTTATCACTTTTAACTTTTGAGCTTGTTTTAGCCTGGTTAATTAAAGGTTTTTTTCTCTCAGTATCCTTATCTTACATTGGAAAAAATTCCTTTCCCCTGTCCAGCTGAGCAGAGGGAGGGGAGGGAAGTAGCTTTTCGTTGGAGCTTTGGGGCAGCTCCTACCACGACATAGTGTACGTTAGCATTTATTCTGAAGGTACAGTTTCAGGGATGCTATACTGCAGTGCATTTGGACCACATGTGGAAAATTATACTTACTTTGGATTAGTTCTACTTATACTGCATTTAAAGAACCACTACTGAGCACTCAGTGGATTTAAAATACTGCATTTAGTTCAGCTTCTGTGTTTAAATTGTTTTCTGTCAGTGAGCCTTTTCCCCCAAAATGATACAAGACATGCACACTTCTGTAAGGAGAATCTAGAGCTCAGTGTTTCAGCCATAATCTAATGTTATTATTTCTGTGTATTAATTGTGTATTTGTGTGTGTATATATAACTTCTATATTTTTGTATCTGCATTTGTGTGGGATGGGAATTGAAATGTAAACAGTATTATAATTTCAGGGTTGCAGCTGATATATGTGGAAGTATTGTGCCGCGGGTAGAAAGTGTAAGTAACTCGGAGCCTTTTGCATTGGTCTCGTTTTCCTAAATGAAGCGACTTTGGCCTCATCTAGACTCCGATCTGGAGGTGAGCCGGGCATCAGAACTCCCGCAGAATCTAGGCTTAGTTCACGCACAGTGGTTTAATTTATGCAGGGAAGCAAAGAGACGAGAAAGGGTTCTTTTCCGCTTATTGCCAGCAGGATTTTATTCACTGGAGCATGGTGTGGTAAAGACAAGTCAAAATGGAGGTCAGGGCGTGTTATAAGACGGAGGCAAGGGGAGGTCAGTCGGGAGAGCCAATCACTGTGGAGGACCACAATGATTGACAGGGGCGCCGGCAGTGAGTAGGCTGTCTGCACCTGGCATGGGAACCAATGAGCTGTCCCCCTGGGCAGGGACAGCCCCTGCTGACCTGGGGCTGCGCCACCCCAGCTGCCGCGCGGGGAGGGGGAAGGACTGGCACTGTGCGGGGGGAAAAAGGACCGGCACAGTGTGTGGGGAGAAAGGACCGGCAGCCCCGGCCCGGTGGGGCCGGGCCCGGTCGCAAGCCATGCCCAGAGGCACCGCAACAGTATTGAATATTATCTTTGTGTTTTACAGAGGCTGATATTTCTTAGAGTCTATGAATCTGTAATAAGACATCCAGAGCAAGAAATCAGTATGCAAGTGACAAAGTAAATTGTATGTATTTATTTTCTAATTTAGCCTTTTCAGTAACAGCCAGTTGATAGGAAAATCTACTAATAGAATCTAAATATAAATGTGGTAAAAGTAACTCCTACATCTAATATTCCTATGTACATAACAGTCACTAATCCTTAAACAGTTTCAGCTTAATCAGATTGCTTTTAGATTGCTTTTGGATTTCACCTCTTGCATTTTCTTTAGTTTTTATTCCAAATCATGTTACTGAATCCAAGTGATTTAATCCAAAAATTTGACATAATTTGCTTTAAATGTTGTTAAACTGTAAATAAATCCAATACCCCTTCCCTACTAACTAACCTGAACATTGCTTTCAAAACTGAGACACTAGGAGGCAGTTAATTAAAATAAATTATTTTAAAATGGACTTGAATCTCCATTCGCTCAACTAACTTGTGAATGGTAAGTGTGAAAAGGATTTGCTATAGTAATTCCTAGAAACTGATGGTGTTTTCTGATCTTTACCTTGGCTGGCACTCCTGGTAGTAGGAGTTCTAGTTTTCAGTTCTTCATGCTTATGACTGTCAGACTTGAGATATTTGGGTTGAAATATTCTGTAGTGGGTGTCTGCCACAGGATGATATTTTTGGTAAATTTAATCTAATTACTCATATAGTTCTGAGAATGGAATCAGGAAAAAAAATGTTACTTAGGCTACAGTAAGATCAACTTATACAAGCTTTCACTGAAAATTCTCTTGTCCTTTTCTTTGAAGAAGCAAGTAAAAATTTCCAGTGCATTAGGGTTCTGATGTTAATTTCTCCTGTCCAGACATTGTATCTTAAATAAATGTTACATGCTTGTTAAGTTTTTGTCAAATCGAAAAAATAACCCATCTTTTCTGAGAATTGTCCAATCTTACTTGACTCCAACACACGACTGCTCTGTGTAGCTATATATCTATGAATTAACTGCATATAAACCAGCCCAAGGCAAAAAGAGCTGGGCAGAACTTCTGAAGTAAGTTGCTATTTAGATTTTCTCTGGACTGCTCAAGACAATATATATAGAAACTGAAGAAAAAATCATCTGACTTTTCTAAGAGAGGTCTAGCTAGGCTTGGATGGAAAGCACAGGGAAAATTAACTAGTAAGTAGACTGGCACAGAAGTTCAGTCTGATAAGCACTGGGATTGACATAGTGGTATGAGCAGCAAAGCTTATGGGGAATTTGAATAGCATTAATTCGTGGGGTGCGTTAGATTTAATAAGAAGTCAGGAAGAGAAGCTGGCAGTCTGGTAACTATGTGCCCAAGTTTTGCTCCAGAGGTGTAGCTTCAAGAATACCAGCAGCATAGACAGAAGCCAAAATCTTGCTCCGAGTCAGTAGCCAGAAGTCCACATACTGACATTTCAGCAGTACAGTAGATGGAATTAGAGTCCTAATAGAAAGCTGGGAATTATTTTATAGCTCGATTTTTATTCTGTTATAATTAATTTTGTTGAGCTGTCACAAAACATCTTCATGGACTTCAGCTTCTTTAGAGCTTAATTAATATTTCTTATGCAACAGTTAATTTTTCAAAGCTATCCACACTCTGCCAAACATACAAAAATTTGGATATTAATAATTTCTGAGTTTTCTGCTAGTTTTGACACCTTTGGTCAAACTCTGTTACAGGATGTGAATGGATCTTTTCCTTTTTTCAAAGACGGAGATAGCCTCACTTTAAGGAATTTCTTTGAATGCATTCAGATAAATTGATAGGAGTGTAAATGAATTAGACCAAAGGAATATGAAAGGCAGAGAGTTTGCTGGGTAATGTGGCATTAGCCTGGGCTTTGCTCAAGTCTCCTGATGTGAACTGAGGACTTAGGACATCAGGTCTGCTCTGAGACTCACAAACTCACGCAATGATGTGAGAGATCAGGAAAGATCAGCATGAATCCAGGCATGTAAATATGCCTTCAAATAAACTAATTTATTTGGATTTGAAAATAGCACTCAAAGGCAATACAGGTCCAGAAAAGCCATCCTAGACAACATGCTTTATGATTGCTTATTCTGTGACTGTTTCAAGAGTTGGCCTCTTGTAATAACTAAATTTCAAGCTATTTTTGTGCCTTCAAGGACCTTTCTTATCTGCAACTCATGATTTATGTTTTGTTAGTATATCAAGAAAAACCTTCAACTGTGAAAAATCCATGCAGTGCTATCAGTTTTACCCCGGCAGACCACGGACAGCACCAGTCACTCAGCCTTCATGATCACAAGGTAAGGTAAAGGTAAAGGTAAAGGTAAAGGTAAAGGTAAAGGTAAAGGTAAAGGTAAGGGTAAGGGTAAGGGAAAGGGTTAAGGTTAAGGTTAAGGTTAAGGTTAAGGTTAAGGTTAAGGTTAAGGTGGGCATACTTTGGGGTATCATTAAGTAAGGAGACAATAATAGTTCCTGGAAGCATAAGCAAGACCCCAAGACTATGCTTCGAGCAAAAGCAAATGAAATATTAAGGCATCTAGGGTCTTTTCTGTGTCTGTGTGGGTGATTGGCTGTTTGTCAGGCACAGCTTGATACATTGTCATACTACATAAAGGTGCACATCTGCATTGTGTTTGTTGTCTAAATTGAAAAAAAATGAGATCATTGTTCTCACTGCTGCTTCAGACCATGTTTTTTTAGCTCTTGTACTGGACAGATCTGTCACTAGTGATTATGGGACTTTGGACCAATGCAGAATCTGCTAATATTATGAAATAATATTTGTGCTTTCAACCAAATAAACCAAGATTGGGTTAACTTTGATCAGACAGTGACCCCAAGGTTAGGAGAGCAAATTGGAAGCTGCATGAGCACAGATAAAGTAGAAAAATTCAATAGGAACTTAGGCTAATGTTACTGTTTTGCAAAGAGCAGTATATTTTGTGGTGGGGAAAGAGTGATTTGTTTTAGAAATCTGTGTGAACTCTGTGCAGGGGCTTTAGCTGTATATACCCATGTTAAACTGGGTGAAATGTCTGTAAAAGCTTTGGTGGTCGTCCTGGAAAGAGAGGCACAGTAAAAGGTGTATAATAAATTGTTGTTAGTAACCTATGCCCTCATAACATTCAGGAAGTGTATTTTTATGCACAGAAAATGTGTTGCAGTGCTGAATCTCAGCGAGGTCAGAGGAAGATGAGGTTCATGAAAGACACATTGGAGAGGAGCCTGGCACATCTTTGGGACATTCATGTGAACAGAGGCTGTAATGTGTCTTGTTCTTGTAAAGGATCTTTCAGTCACAGTGATATGGCAGGAAGCCCACTGAATTCCCACCTTTTCCTAAGTTTCCTTGGTCAGGAGAAAATAGATACACATGCTCTGTGGTCTGGGAACAGAAACCAGAATTCACTGGTGAGTTACATTTATGATGGGTGTAGGTGGTTTACTTGTAAACTTTGATTGCAGTACAAAGGGATTAATAATTTCGAAAACCAGGGAAAGTTATATTTACTAAGAATTTTGGGACCTATTCGGTTCAAGTGGATCACTGTTTAGATAAATCTTCTATAAAATTCAGATTTCTTTCCACGTGTTCAAATGAAACTCATGATGCTGAGGGGAGAAATATCTTTCCAACCTTTGAAAACATCAAAGACATTACTTTCTCCCTGATCTTTCAATATGACTGCTCCAGTGAGAACTGAAAATGAAAAAAAAAATCAGCACTAGCATTGGAGATTCTAGATTTGGACCATGAAACAGAATGACAGCTACAGATGGTTACTGATAAATTTGAAACCCTCCATGTAAGAGAATAAAGATCATAGGATTCTAAACAGACCTCAAAGGAAATAAAGCAGGCCAGCCAAAAGGAATGGCAACATTTCATTTTGTTCCCTTAGAAGTCTGTGGATTTAAAACACACTGAGTGATTTATAACAGCTAAAGGCCACTGTAGCAAGAAGCTTACTACTGAATCCTGATTACTGGATTTAGTTTTTATTTCCTTAAAACAGAGCTTATTACTTCCTTCATGCTGCATAAGAAGGGAGCTAAAATAACTTCCTGTCATATTAGACTTGAATGGTGATTGCACGGAAATTTGTGTAATCCCTTATTATTTTGAATTGAAAAGCCTCTATCATTTTTCTTAAAAGGCCCTGGAAATAAAGTGTCCTGTCTTTGTACACTGTCAAATGAAATACTCTGAAAATAGATAGGTATCTGTTGATTAGATGCAGGAGGATTATTTGCAGCAAACAAATCTATTCATAAATACATGGGCTTCTACTGTTCATTAATTGTAAGTAAATGATTAGTGCTTCCTTGAATATTTTCAGTCCTTGGAATTATTCACAGCTATTTTATGTGAATATATTTAATCCTATAGTTTACTGAGAAATTGTTTGCTAAGAGTATTCTGAGTTTACAATTTAAACCCCAAATTGTTTAGATTAGATGCATACATCAGTGCTAAAGTTCTGTTCAATAATTTTATGAGAGTAAACCTCAGAATCAAGCTCCTGTGTGCCTTTAAAAATAACTCTCACTTTAGATATGGTATTACAAAGAACACTGGAGAAAAGGAAGAGTTTCGTATTGTATTTTGTACAATCTAGCAGCAGAACAAATTACACAAAATGGCTCCTGGTAATGAAGTGAGGGTCCATGATACACTACCAAAATACACTGTTGCCTGAAAGAGAATAACATTATAATATATATTTATAAATTACTAATTTTCCTGCTAGATGATGTTCATTTGTGAATTTCAGTTAGAGATAAAAGATAAAATTATATTCAGAGGTAGCCAATTAACTGTTTGTAGATTTTTTTGGGGTTTTTTTGGTTTTTTTTTTGAGGAAAAGAGAAAGCCAGTTTTTCTTATTTAACAATCTTGACTAATTTGCCTGTAATTGTCCAAATGTAAGCTTTCTATAATAATGTGTGGAGAAACAATCTTCCTAGTTCTTGGATATGGATTCAGTTTGCGTTAGTTTGGTTATCCATTGTGAGTTCAGCTACATGAATAACCATTATCCATGCACAGAAAATGCACAATTAAGAGTTTTGTAAAGTGAAAGTCTATGAAAAGAAACATTTCTTCTTTTCATTTGGAAAAAGGAAGGACTGAAATTACTTCTATATGTTACTGATGGCTGAATGTTTTGACTAATTCGCCCACCATTTCTGTTTCTGGAAATAGCTGTAGACCAAAAAGGACTCAAGCGCCTTGGAACAAAGTGGAACAGAGTTTAATTCTTGTCTGTCTGGTCTCAGAGCACAATTTCAAAGTCATCAGGTAAGTTGCCCAAACATTGCTGAAACCTGGTCAGGTGAGTCTCCTGAGCTGGGTGTCCCTGAACACCTCCTGGGCTGCTGTCCCAATGTGTACTGGACACATTGAGTGGACTAAGCTTCCTGCTGCTTGTGGTGCAGAAGCTGCTGGGGTATTGTCAGAACAGAGAAATGGAGGGAAAGATGCAGAAAGGGAGAGAGTTATACCTTCTACCTCTTCCTCCTGCTTCCCTGCATGCTTGCATACAGTGTGATCTTCAAATGTATGCCAAACATCTTGGAGACAGCTTCTAAACTGTCCACATTTTTCTGTTCTTGGCTCTGAAGGCATTAACATGGTACCTTTGGGACCCCATGACGTTCTTTTCAGCTCAGGTTGGGACAGACTCCTGCCCTGAGCTTTTTTGTCATTTCCTGGGGCACATCCTTGCCTCCTGTAGAGACCATCACCCTCCCCAGCTCAGTGCACTCTGCTCAGGTTCTGGGGAATGGCATTCTGTATGTCAGGAGATGGGCCATGCTTGGACCACCATGGCTCCTGACAGAACCTCCCATGGAGTTGCCCTGCTTACACTGTGCCCTGATGTAGACTGCCAAAAAGAAGTGACTAATTCTGACTTGCTGAGTGTGGGCTCCTGTGGCCCCTGTAGCGATGCCTAAAAGGCTAGCCCAAAAACTGAGGCCAGGCAGGAGTAAGGGAATAAAAGGTGGCTATTTATTTGAAGGGCCTTCAAAGGTACATTTAGGGCAGACAAAGCCCCCTTCTTGGGGCATCACCCAAAATGGACAACGAGTCACGACTTCTCCACACTTTTATACACTTGGTCCATTCACATATCAGCATAGATTTACCAATTAAAACTTTACAATTTCCCCCTATCTCACTTCCGCCGGCCCTCCCCCCCCCCTTTAGAAGCATGGGTCTGGGCAGTATAAGTGTCCTTGGAGAGTAAGTACAAAGTGGTAGTGTTATGTCAATAGAAAACAGCAACCAATGAGATATGAAGCATACACACCAGACAATGCAGGATTTGAAAAATACAAGGGTTAAAACCTAAGGCAACAGTAGGATTCCAAGTCCTGATTCAGAATATAAAAAATCTGTGAGCCAGGCTAGAACTGAATCCCCAGCTCTGGCTTGGGCTTACCACACAGCATGAACTCACCTGATGGTGACTGTCTAACCAGGCCAGCAGGTTCCCCAGCAGGAGCTGCTTTGTGTGGATTCAGGGGGTCAGGGGATGACAAAAGTATACCTGAATCTCTGGGGATCTCCTAGACCCGTCTGACTCCTTGAACCAAGACCCTCCATCACTTTCAACCCATGGAAATGGTGGCTGCAGCTGCAGGGTGTGAAAAGCCCCAGCACACCTCAAGCCCCCAGGAGGGGCACATGTCCTCAGGGAGTATATCATGAATAATGCTGTATTTCTGGAATAAAACTGGATTTCAGTGATGAGCTCAATTCATTGTCCCATTAAGAACAGAATGCAAGACACTAGTTAAGTCACCTGAATGTCAAGATCAAAAAATAAAGCATGCATAGAATTTAGAAAGCAGTTTATAAGAGGTTTTCATGGTTAAAACTTTGGATTCTGTCAATCTCTCCCACTCTAAATAGTCCTTGGCACATCTCCAAAACGTCATTAGTTAGGTTCTTCATAAGCAAAGTGTATTATAGCAAAAAAAGATGGTATGAAACCAATCACTTTGGATAACACAACTAGTCACTATTGTTTTCCAACCAGCATATTCATTCAGGTAGTGGGAGTAATCCGTCTGCTTAACAAGCAGCTGAAATCAACTTCTGAGGTTTTTTTAATATTTAAATGAATTCAGGAAAAAGTCCTTGTACAGTCATTAAAGTGAGTACTTAAGACAACAGTAAAAAAATGTCATTCTTATCCATGACTGTTCTGTCAGCAATACAGATCTGTTCCAAGAATGAGGCTTTTAAAAAATAAATCATTCTTCCTTGGTAATCTCTGCTATTTTTAAAGATGAAAGACATGGAATGTATTTTATATCTTGTGGTAATGGTAGAGGCATGATACCTCATGGGTATATTGTCAGGAAATACTAGGGGTTCAGTAGTGAAGAGGAGGTCTTTGGCTCTTTGAAGATCCTGTGGGCTCAGGCTTCCATGTTGACCAAATAAATAGTGACATTAAAAACCTATGAGAAGAGAAGGAATGGCATTTTCCCACTCTCTCATAACATGTAAGAACGTGTGGATGAGGCAGAGAAGATCACAACAGAGGCATCACACTCTGAATGCAGTTCAAGAGGGAAAAAAAGGTGGCTGTAAACAGAGGCAGCAAGCTCGGGGTGAGATTAAAATACCGTAGGAAAAAACACCTCTAGGAAAAAAAATAAATTTGGAGAACAGAGCAAAATACATTTCATAGGCAGGAGGAACAGACAAAGAAGGAGTTAGAGGAACATTTAAGCAGATAATTTTTTAAACTGCTCTCTGCTCTGACAGAACCATCAAGTGGGCACAGGCAAGAGATTATAACCTAGTATAACTATAACTAGTTTCTGGGGCAAACTTCCTAATGAGTAACAGAAGTGAAGAGCAGTATTATGACCATACTCAGAAATTCGCAATTGCTTTCTTGCAGTAGGTTCTTGATGCTAATTTGCTATGGCTGCACTGACAGAGAGTGCACAAGGCAAGACTAGGACCACATGCTTTTAGCTTCTGTTCTCTTTCTGATTATGCCTAGGATAAGGCAAACACAGTTTGCAGAGAAAATACTTTTAATAAGACTTTCAAAATCCTTCATGTAGTACTTTTCAATTTTCTGTGAGAGGACTGATCATATCCAGATAGGGAAAAATTCCCCAATCAACAGAAGTTCAGATACAATCTATCGGTTGTTATATGACACAAAAACAATTTACCTTCCTTCAATCACTCCATCCAATCTTAGTATGTCTGTTCATACACAATTATTACTTTTTACTTGATTTTTCAAAACAACACTGCAGTAGAAGTGTTGATCTGTAATTATATTGCTAAGTGTACTGTCTAGCTCCTATGATAAAAAAGAAAAATAAAAATAAAAAAGGAGTGTCTTATTGACCTAACAAGAAACAAAAATAACCACCAGGTTTCTAAAGATATGGCTAATTATTGTATGTACAGATTTTCTAGAGGGTAGCATATATTTTCATCAAGGCACTGTTTCATAATTAGATGTGACAACCAGCCCAGGGAGTCTCACCACAAAATTCAGGAGCTGCAGAACAGCAGAAAACATTGTCAAAATTCCTTGGACAGGCAGCGCCTGCAGTTTTGTTCAGACCTACTTTTGCTGTTTTTCATCAAGGCCTTAGAACAACATATGTAGAGCAATTTGATCAGTGAAGACTTTTTGTTAGTACTGGTAGTATTTGATATGCTGGCTCTACTCCATCTACAACAGAAATATCACAGGAACTGTGTAAGTTCAGCATGGCTTTTTGTATTTGAGGAAATAAGTGCTAAGCCTTTTCACAGTTACTTCCCGTAATTGCATGCAATAACCATTGCCCTTTTCTACTCCTCTACGTATGGAGCAATATTTTCAAACTGGGGTGCCTGTACCTGTTTGCCAATACCTGATACTGTCTCACAAAAGTCTGGTTCACCACAGAGCTGTTACACTGGCATTGGTATGACTAGTCAGATCTCAGTTGCTGCTGCTGCTGCTGCTGCTGCTGCTTTGGACTTTTCCACAAGGGAGATGTCGTCTTCCCAGCAAACCTTTCCCGTCACATTGAGACAGAAATGTCCAGACTACACAAAACTCATCCATCTTGTCTCACCAATCTTGTATGCACTTTGCCATGTGTAGCTGGTGACCTAGAAATCACTTACAGACTGACAGTCCTAGGCAAAAAATTTATTTTCATTTGGTGTGCCACAGTAAAGAAAAACGCAGTGTATAGCAAAGGGAGAAAGGAAAAAAATCAGCTTCACTGTTTGTTTCTCTTTCAGCAGACATACATAAAGCTGAAGGCCTGTGTTGTTTCCCAAGGAGATGGAAGAAAAGCTGTGTACATTTTCACCCATGTGAGAATGGATCAGCTACTGCTGGAGGAACAAAAGGAAGACCTTCACTGCTGAAGGTCACATCCACAAATACAGGAATTTCTTCCTAGATCAGCAGTAGACAAATGGACAGATGTATATAGATTATTTTAAAAAACTGTCATTTTTCCTGCAGAATGGTATGCTAGTTTTACATAGAAAAGTTTACAGAAATTGAAATACTGTCCATTACAACAAAACTCAGTGAAATTACTTAGTGTCTTGTTAACCACTTTTTAACTGAGTTGTGTTGCCTTACTCCTTACTGTTAAAAATAACTAGTTCCATAGTAGCTAGTTCTCAAGGTTATTGTTCTGTAAACATAGCCATGTTATTGTAGAATTATCTTGTCATTGCATTCCTTTCCCATGGACACAGATCTTTGATGGACATTTTCTTTGACCACTGTAATTGAAGGAGGAAGAACTGATTTCCTCCAATGGCTAGTGATTTCTAAAAGAGTATTTAAGAATAAAGAAGGTGGGTCTTGCCCCCTTCCTTGCTTTCCTCTGAACTTGAACACAGCTGTCTCTGGCTCTTCTTTCTGCGTCTCCAGCATTCCAGCAGCGTTAGAGTTGCATTTAATAAAGGTGTTTTTAGTAATATGAGAAAATAGAAATTTTCTCTCATCTGATCAATTTGCACAGGATTCAAATATCAGATAACTTTGGTTTTGTTTATACAAAACATCACTGTAGCTTTATTCTGAAGAAGTGCCACAGACATACTAAGCCAGTATTTGCATGAGCGGAGTGCATTAGTAAACTGTGGATGCAACTGATTTATCAGTTTCCTGCAGAATTAATTCCATCTACATCTAAAACTAAACAAAAGCATTCCTAGCCTATTAGAGGAACTGTTATGTAAGGTTCCATTTTTAATTTGCTAATTACTGATTTTTAAAATGCTTTTCTGTTAAGACTAATTTTGCCTTCAGGCCTAATCACCTGTATTTCTGATGTTTTCTCTGGATTTAGAAAAATTAAGAAGAGAAGCCAGCAACATTTATGTCATAGGAATTCAGGAAAATTGTGGTGCCTCGTTTAGGAGAAAAATAGATCTAATAACTTACCTGATGTCTTCCAATATATTTCTGTTCCTAAATGCCTGACAAGGCAAAGATATCTTATGTTTGTTTGTATTAGGGGCTATGGAAAATAGAGCTGTGAGAGACTTGTGCATTGGGAATATATTAGTTTTCTAATTTGTGTAATTTTATAACTATTTTCACTCATAATTCCAAATCCTCTGTTAGTAGTCAATTAGCTTTTACACTAAGTGGGATGTTCTGGCTTATCCAGGGAGATCAAGTTGCCTAAAATATGGTATTGATTTATTTGAAATACAATTTTCATTGTAAAACGCACACAGTGGGAAGATATTATGCAGCGGTGTGAATCCTGGATGACAATAGCACATGAAGACAACATGTGAATATTGTATGAAACAATTGCTGTAAGATGCAAGGAGAAAAGAAACAAAATCTTTTTTATGAGGAGGAGAGGCTAAACAACTTTCTCTTGGCCAATTTGTCTCTTAGTGAGCTTTCTGGGATTTGTCCACGTATCCTGTAATCAAAGGGATTACAGCCAGAAGAACCAGTGCTGATAGAACAAGAACTAGCCCAAACTCTAGATCTAAAATTAAAACCAAACTTGAAACAAAACATTTTAGCTAATGGAGAGAAAAACATTTTTCATTATTCTTTACCCTGATGCTCTGATTTCAATTGGAGTCAAAAGCAAAAATACTATTATTTTGCAAGTCTATCAGTTGTTGCTTTTCTGAACTGAACCAGCAAGTTTCCCAGTGAAGTCTGAATGTCAACCTTTCAAGACAATTTGTTACACAGAGTTGTTTGAACAAAGTCCCTGTAGAAAGATGATTTCTATTTAGCCCTTAGACGGGTAGGAAGGCTGGACAAGGAGAGTTATCCTTACTGCAGAAAAAAAGAAAAATCCATTTTCTTATGCAATGGCAAACATTGTGCCTTAAAGAAGCTGCAGTTTAGGGCTCCATCAGGAGAACAGAACAATCTTTCTCACTCTGTCAATTAATACTTATTCTTTATTCTGTGATCTATGTTCTGCTTTATTTTTTCTCCCTTGTGAACTTAAAATATTATCATACATAATTATTAAAATGCTGTACGGTGATGGTTTGTCTTTTTTGAGTGATGGATGACCAAGAGGAGAAGGAAAGAACCTATTCTTTAATTTGGAACTAGTGATGCACGCACCTCATCTATTTATTGCTGTTTCCAGACAAAAGGTCGGGCTTTTTATCTGCAAAATAACTCAGCAAAAATTTACTATTTATGAAGAAAGTGCTTAAGATGGGGCAACATTGGTAATTCTCAAGAAATTAAGAACTTATATAAGCCATGAAGATTACATTGACTTTGAGGGAAACTGTTATGTTTTTACCATGCCAGTTTCATAGTCTGGCCGTTGAGTATGAGTGCTGTTCAAAGCGATGATCTGTGCTAGACGTGGAAACTCAGGTTCATTCTCAAGCAGCTGAGCTAGGGACAGTGAAAACACTGTAAAACACACAACAAAGCATTGTGAAGCAGTAAAACATTGGCTCAGTTCCCATAGTAGCTACCTTGGCTCTTTGTGACTTTGGGCAGACTAAAGATAGGACTCCTTTGTTCAAGCATGTGGCAATCACTGTATTTAACTCCAGGAACAAGGTTATGTAACTCACCCTCAGCTCTGTATCGATATGAGTAACCTTCCCCCCAGTATCTGAACTAGCTCAGGCACCTCTGTTGTATGCTAGACGCTGTCATTTTTTGTGTTAAAAATAATACTTTAATTAGACCAATAAATGTTGAATGGAAAAGGACAACTGGATTCTTAACGTCGTTTTAAAACTTCTTGTGTTTCAGCTTTTATAGACACATAATCATAATAAGGGAAAAAATATGTATCTTGACCAGGTACTAATATTGGAGTCAATTAAAAGAAATTGGAAATATCTGAATCATTATTTACAATTTTAAGCACAGCCTTTCTCTTTCTTTTTCCTCTAAAGCACAGACTATTCTTTAAATTTAATGTCAGATACAAAGTTCTAGTGCTCTCCCTGTTGAATTCCAGACATTATAATGCTATTCAAAACACCCAGAATATTTGTTCTCAAAAGGATATTTCCATTTGTCATTTCAGAAACCACAATATGAGTGCTTATTCTCCTTAGTTGTAAAATCATTTTTTGAAACACTGGATGTGTAACAATGGTCTAAGGAAACTGCTGACACATATTTGGCACTCTGAAGCAATTAAAATTTGTTATCATCAACATATTTGGAGAGTCAGCAGTTCCCTGTTAGACTTTTGCACTGATTCTTCAGCATGTCTTGTGCTAGCAAATTACCTTCTGTACTTGAATATAGAGGACAAAGAAGTAAGAATGTCAGGAAACAAATGCAAAAACTTGCAATGAACTCACAATGGCACAAATTACAGAGTTTATGGATTATGTCTTTATACCAATAATTTTTTGAGGGGGGGTAGCAGAAAGAACACTTCAGTGCTGAATATTAGATGGGAGTTCAATGCACAAACAAACCTGGCTGCTGGTTCAATGATTCCTGATATATGTTGACTCTGGAGGCCTCCCTCCCCACTTGGAGCAGAATTAGTGAACTAATCCATCAAACTAATCAGACAAAACAAAATTTTGAGATGGCTTGG
The DNA here is from genome assembly GCA_013398175.1 of Climacteris rufus. NCBI lineage: Eukaryota > Metazoa > Chordata > Aves > Passeriformes > Climacteridae > Climacteris > Climacteris rufus. The sequence goes on along the minus strand of VZRZ01004629.1, from coordinate 445,883 downwards.
TATTCTGGCAAGGGTTGTCTTAAAAAAAAATAATTTCAGAGCTTGTGCAAAGGACAGGATAGGTTTTTCCTGCAAAAGGGAGAGGAGGGCTCTGGCAACTGGTAGTTGACTGGTGTAGGCTGATGTGCAGTTAGTCTGGCTGGATGGGAGAAGGGAGATGGCCTAAAACATCCAGGTAGGATTTTCAGGCTAATTATTTACTACTTAGTCTCCAGCTGTACCAGACTAATCCAGGAAGTCATTCTTTCCCCCTCTCCCCCTTAAAACACTGTGCATTACAGTAACATGTTCATACCATGTGTAAAAGTAACGTGTGCATCCTGTGCGTTACAGCCTTTTCTCTCTGGAGAAGAGAAGGCTTAGGGGGATCTCATCACAGTGTTGCTATAGTTAAATAATTGCTACAAAGAGGATAGAGGTTCTGCCTTCACAAGGAGCCACACAAAGAAGTGGCAACAGGCACAAGTTTTGCTGGGAGAGGTTTCATCTCAATATGAGATTTTTTTTACAGTGAGAACAATGATTCACTGGAACAACCTCCCCAGGTACATGGTGGAGTCCCCATCACTGAAGGTTTTCACAATGATTGGACAGGGTGCCAGGTAGCTTCATCTGTGTATCCTTTTCCATTAAAGTTTGGACCAGATGATCCCTGGAGGTCACTTTTGTCCTGGGCTGTCCTCTCTGACTCTCTGACTATTTTTTTTTTCTTAGTAGTATTATGTAGAGAAAAACAAAAGTGAAGAAATGAAAGAATACTTACATGTTTCAGCAACTATAGAGAGACTTTTTATAGGCAGATATGTATTGTTTGAAAAAAATTCTTTTTCAACTGCAATATTTGCCTATGGTAGAAGAACATTTGGAGATGCTCAGTTTTAATGAAACTTGATGTGCTTCTGATAGTTTCTGCGTTTATCTTTTTCAGATGCATGTTTGCAGCATTTAAGACTTTTTTTCTCAAAGCCCCAGCTTGCAGATACTTTGAATTGCAGAAGAGACATGGTTTTCACTTGAAAACTGTGAAAAATAAAGCTTGTGGTTTCTGCCAAGCACTCTAAATTTTACCAGGGGTAGGGAAAGACTGTAAATAATGCCCTGGATTGCCCTTGGTTTGCTGGAGGGCTAACTTCATTGACTGGCTTGTGTATCATCGGCTTGCAGTTACACTGCACAAAAGTTTTTCCATTGTTGTAGCATTTTCTATCCTTCTCTTAGTTCAAAAGCCTTAGGATATGCCTAGTATTTTTCTTTCATGCACAAAAAAGCTTTACCTAAAGCCCCTCCATGGATTCTAGATCTTAGAAAATTGCAAAGTGTTCTCCAAGTCTTTCATAAGACTTGGACCCCTTTTTTCTCCTTGCTCTTTATATTATATTAATAATATTATCACATTTTTTGCAGGGTTACAGTTATCTGAGTTGTTTATCTATAATTCTTTTCATTTTAGCCAGCAACACCAGCATACTCTGCAACAGACTGTGTTTCATGGAGGCTTCAAAAGTTTGGCAACCGCTGTTAAAATGATTCTGAAGTTTCAGACCTATCTTTTCATCCTGATCATTTTCCCCCACAGGCCCATTTAAAAAAAAAAAAAAATCAAATTTAAAATGCAGCACTCAGGATACCCACTGAGACTAAATGTCCTGTTTCCATAGTAAAAAGCTGTTCAAGTTTATTTATTTTTCTTGAAACTTATAGTAATGAAACTATAATGCTACAAAGACAATTTTACCCCCTCCTCCTTCCACACATTACAATAGCTTCAGGGTAAATGCCACAACGAGTTTTAAAATGAAATTACCTTTCATTTTCAGAAAATAATAACTTCTAGCCATATCAACCATCCAACATTACTTTTTTTCTTTTTTTTAATGAAAATTGAATATGATAAGGAAAGACAACAGCGCCTGAAGAATAATACTGAAGACAAACAAATCATTGTGTCATTGAACGAAATTATATATAATCTCTGGTTTTTAAGGTGAGATGTACAATATTAATGCTAAGGTACCTGAGACCTACTGAAAATTGTAGCATAAGGGGTCATCATAGTGGATGGTGACCATGCATTGAAGTTGTGTGATATTTTCCCTTATAACAGATTACTCTTTGATTTCTGAGTTCCTCCAGCCTTTACAGTGATGGCCACAACCCTTTGGGGTGTTTTTACTATGTCACATGAAACTCTTTTCCATCCAAGCTATGTAGCTACCCTCTCTGTCTCATGTATTAGTGAGAAAAGAACATTATGCAAACAGCAGGCACAGATATGTGGAATGGTCAGGCTCCACATCAGACAGCCACAATCTTTTACAGTGCAGCTTTCAGGATTTGTAAATCTTGCATCATTGACAGGGCAGACAGAGTGAGCATCTGAGTTCTGCAGCTGACCCATTTCTTCTTCATGACGAAGAATCACATGTGGAGCTGAGGTTGGAGAAAGGGCATAGGAGAAAGCAAAACCTGAGGGCTGCCCTCGCCACAGCACTGCACAAGGCACTTCCCCAGCACTGCCTGCTATTGTGTCTGGATGAGAAAATCTGAGACATATCCCCTCTTAAGCCTGCAGACCCAAGAGTCATGTGCTGCATTTCTTCTGAATTCAGTGCACAGTGTGAACATATTCTCCCATCTAAAATAACAGGCCTTCTGCTGCTAGTTAAAATAGTGTGGCACACATGTCACTGCAGCTGTACAGAATAGCTGCGCATTTGTAATTCTGTGAAAATAGAAACAAGAAAATGGCACAACTCTTCTCCCCTGCAGAAAACTGAAATAATCCCAGAGCAATAACTGTGAAGAATGGCATTAAAAGGAAGTTCTGATAGGTCAAGTTCACATTCAGGCTGCTGTTTGCAGTTACCAAGCATGAACTGAGTCACAGTAGCTGCATCCTTAGCTCAAGGGAAGTTGAGGGTAGTGGCACTTATTGTGGTTTCTGACAAATGACAGTTAAGTCACCTTACCATGCATTTGCCACAGCAGCAGAACAAAAGACTCTCTGGCTTAGCTGACATCATAACTTTTAAGTGGTGGAAGTTTCAAGCTGTAGTTAAGTCATTAGTTTTCATTAATATGCACTTGAAAGAGAACATCAAGATTTTCCTTCCTATGTGCCCCTGCATACATTATATTTCTTAATTATATAATTACATATTACTTTTCAGGCTTGGGCTCTCTGTTTCAGTGCACAGGATAGATGTTCAGTGAAGAATGAACACTTTAGACAAAGTAAAGGTTCCTGCTTCACAGCTGGGTATCTCTGCTGGTCCAGAAAGGTGCAAAATGCACATTGTTTGTTCTTCCTAGCAACTTCAGTGTAATTTGCACTCTTGTGAGAATGCTAGGAATGTTACTTGTGGGTGGTCCACTGTCTAAAGACTAAGCCTTGGTGATGATGTGCTGGCAAAATGCAACATGTTGTTCTACTTCTCAACATGCTAGAAGGAGGTAGAAAATTGTAGTCTCCAAATAAATTCTTTCATTCCCCCTGCAATAAAACTAAGTATTCATTTATTAGATTTCAGTTCTCAGTTTGTTGCTATATCAGAGGTTTTTGTATTTGTCTTATTTCAAACATCTGACAAGTACTGGTGTATCAATAATACTCTAGGGGGCAAATATTTGTTAACTTAGTGGGCATATTTCAAACCATAAATATTTCACCTGAAGGAAAGATAATCACTACTCTGAGGCATATACATAAAGTATACATGTATATATTATAGGCCAAGTTTGCTTAGAATCTAAATTTTTTGCTTCACTTCACTTTTCAGTTTTGAGAAACATATTTTGTCTTGAGAGGCAAATTTTCATATAGAGTTGAAAAACAGATTTCTTGGTCATGATATTGACTATCAGTCTACAGAGAATTACCAAACTCTTTTAAAAATATAAAATATTTTGAAAAAGTACAATATTCACTCTATTTAATTAACAATGTTTGCTATGGGTAGTTATTTTCTATCTTTTTTTTCTTTCCCATGAACAGCATTAGTTCAAAATAGGACATTTCAGATGCTGAAACTCTTAAGTCTTTCTGAAAGTCCCATATTTTATCTTCTTTGTATCTTTTATTCTCAGCAACATAGGAGGGAGAAAAACAGGATTTAGGCCTGAATGCAATTTGAAAAAGAAATACTCTAGATTTTTTAAAGAAGACTTTAGATTATAGGCACCCGCAACTTACTGTTTTAATTTAATCGGGCTCTTTTAAAATTGTAGCTTTAGGTTACAATCCTGTTAGCAATTATATTAGTCTCATCATTGCTCTGATTCAGTGAAAGGTTTCACATTTAATAGTTTTCTAGAGTAAAAGAAAGCATTCATGAAAGATTTTTTTTCTTATCCCACTGATATACTGGCAAGGTTTACACTTAAAATCATTAAAGTAACTAGTTAGTCACAGAAGTTTACTTAGCCAGATTACTTTAAGCTGCTTTAACTCCATCCAGTTGGAGTTCTTGTATGACCCATGATAGAAATATATGTGTGTACATATATTCAGAAACAGCCTTGAGCAATGTTCTTTCTGAAAGTATGAGCAATGCTTAAAAACATATTTTGCTCCCATTTGGATAGGTTGTTACTTTGATTTTGTGCTTGTCTGAGAATTTGAAAGGCACTCAAAGAGGCTACAGTATAAAATATTTACTAGCTTAATTTTCAGATATCTTCCTTATGTACAGCCAGCAAACTTTTTTCAGTGATAAATGTCACTGTTCTAATTTAAAAAAAGAAGCAAACAGAATATTTTTACAAATATCTCAATTAATGAAAGGACTCCAAACATTTCCAGCATTGGACTAGCACAGCAAATACCCATCAGATTCAGTACATCAGGAGGTTGTCTCAGAGTGGTTTTTTTATTTTCCTCTGCTTTTCAGACATTAAAAAAATCAGAACATAGGTAAATGCACAGCAATATCTCAGCACATATCAATTTCCCTTAGTAAATTTTTTATCTTGACATTAAGGTGGTATGTTATTACATCACAAGAGTTTGAAAACACCCTACATACCTAGGTAATTCTTTTAAAATGTGTGCTTACATAGGATCTAAAAAAAAAAAAAACAGGAATGGGAATTTTTCAGCCATAAACTACTGCTACTGTATTTTTTTTTCTGAAGGAAAGAGAGAAGATGAAACATAAATATGAGGAGAAGAGATAAGCATTGATTCTCATCTTATGCCTGAATTAAAGGTTTAGGGTAAGCACTTAAAGAGAATTTAACTGTGACCAGGTGAAATATCCCATTAATGCATTATTAAATGAGACAAGCCATGTGATTAGAATTAATACATACTTAAATATTGTGTTGAATTAAGCTTTAAGTCTTAAATATACTGCAATTTAATTTAATAGTCACATTCAAAAGCAGAAATCTTTGTTGCAATACAAGCTGGAGGAAAAACTGGAAGACACATTTCCTAGTGGAAAGTAGGCAAAATTATATGGATGCCAGAAGCATAGTTCCACTTTCTAATTAAGGTCCCTAATTACTCAAACTGTTCTGCACAGTTGTTTTCCTTTTTTTCCTGTAGTGCTGGGAAGTCACAGGGGAATGTGTTCACATCCATCAGGTTGCTACACTTGAGTCTAAAATATGGCATGGCCTACAAAGTAAGAGAATTCTTTCTGTTTTCTAATTAACATCACAATTGGAGACATTAGATTTTTGCTCTTTTCCGACCCCACTTCTGGCTTCAGACTATGTTGCTAAAGTCAGCAGTTCCTGCCAGGAACCAGTGCCAGGAGGTGTAAAAATAAGTATTCAGTAGCTACTGCAGGAAACGAATAGCTGCTTTTTCCAGGAAGATTAAGATTACAGCTATGCTATCGCATTACATAGCAAAGAGCTCATTTTAATAAAGGGGTTAACAGAAATTAAAGGAGGGACTGCTCACTCAGAAAGGTGAAACCACAGAAAGGACCTGGAAGCTGTGGGTCACCTGTAGCAGACCCAGCTATCCACAAGGGCTCCAGTACAGGGTAAATCTTCAGCCCTTTTCTGCTTGTGTTTTACTCACAGCTTGTAGGTAAGCACCTGGCTCTTGTTGTTCTTGAAAGTTGTAATTTAGAAGCCTCTTTTGCAGGTGACTGCTTCTAGAACAGTGTTAGAAAACAACAGTTTCACTTGTTCTGTCTGATTTGCACTTGAGTCTTCTCAGGAAGGAAATTAAAAGTAGGTGATGAACCTATGTCTGTAATTTCTCCTTTGGTTTTCTGTGGTTGTGGAGGTCTGTTCTTTGTCTTTGGTGCTATTTTGACACTCTAAAGGAATTAGGAGGTGAAGAGACCTTTGTTTTTGCTTCCTTATTTTAAGTTGGACTTAAATGTAAGCTGAGCCTGGAGATGCTTATCAACAAGCAAGCAGTACTCAAACTTGGGGGTAATCAGAGGCATAACTGCAGCTAGGGAGGGAGACAACAAAGCAGCTGTTATCTGTAAGTGGCCTCAGAACTAGAGAGTACTTGTGTGAGTGCTCCTCAGTTTACCTTGGAATTGAACTGCTAGCAGTAGTTGAATTCCCAGGTTAGGTGCTGATGGCTTTCAGTCATTTCTAGAATATTCTCTTGTTGGTTTTGTCATATCAGTTTCAGTAGGTAGTTCTTACTTATATGTAGAAAAAGAACTGTTAGGTGCCTTGAGAATCTTCCAGAATAAGAAATTATACAAGGCATGTTGTGGCTTTATTTTTTTGTCATCACTTATGAACTAGGCATAGGCCCTTTGATAACAACCATCTGGAGTTTGTGGTACTGAGCAACAATATCTTTGCTTTATATGTTCCAGTCAAGGGAAGTCTAATTGCACATGCTTTGGAGGGGAAATAGAACTCATGTATATAGGACATAAATGTTGACCTCATAGTGGGATGGCTGCATGCATAAACAATTTTGCATCTCTGGAGAGCTGCTGGTTTGGCGATTTCCAATTATGGAATCATCTTCAGGAGTGAGAGCTTTATTCATGGAAGGACTGATAATGGTGCACCTGAATTCATATGCAGACAGTATCCAACATTCTTTTTTGATGAAAATTATAATTAATCCAAGTCCTACTCTAACATGACTATAAGTTTCTGTAAATTAACTATTTGCATTACTCTGTTGTCTTCCCTTATTAGTGATAATTTGTACATAAAAGTGAATATCTTTTGGAATAACACCTCTAATTAAAGTTGTAAATATACAAAAATATTTAGCCTCAAATGTTTTGTTTGGTTCTCCCATTATGCACAACATCTCATGTACATTCAATGAAAGCCAATGTAGGCTGCTTCCATTCCACCTATCGCTCCTTAAATGGCCCCTCACAAGAATAAACACTGGCATGTTACAATAATAGATGAACAGATTTTACTGAAGTAATGGGCTATGGTGTTTTTGAAGTCATGAAACAGAATTATTCTTAGCGAGGTTTTTTTGGTGTTTCTCTTTGGAATGTCAATAAAGCAGCAAGTGGCATATCTGACTTTCATCAGATAACTTAAACAGTGGGGTACATGGTGAATACCTTTCACCCAGGACACCAGAAATGACAATTTACTTTTGTGCCGGGGAGACAGAATAGGTGACCTGGCCTGGATGGATAGTCCTGTTTCCTGTACCAGAATCTTGGAGGCTTACTTGAAAGGTCCCCTCTTTGTTAGCTACTATTGAAGCAAGTGTTGAGAGTCACCACCTAGGATTATAGTGTGACAAGATAATGCATTTTAAGGAAAGATGGCTAAAGGAATGTAAAGAAGCATGAGGGAATAATTCAACCAAAGAGAGAAGGTAGATGAATATATTAACTAACAGGTTCCAAAAAAACCCAGACTTGATGAAATTCTCTATAAGATTTAATCAGCATAAACCATCTCACACTTGCCTCAGATTAAATTTTAATAACCAACAACTAGTTTTTAGCACACATTTTATACCTTTCTATTTCTTACTCCTGGAACACTCTGAATAAGTTTTATAAAAGCATTGCCATATTATCTTTGCAGTGCTAGAAAAGCAATCCAAAGTTGACAGTAGCAGAGCAGGCTCACATCAATGATGATCAGGTTTGTCCTGGATATGAAGATTATGAGAAGAGAAATACAAAAATATATATAATACTAACATGTAATATTTTATTATTGTTATTGTATTGTACTATTTTTGTAGTATTATAAATATATATTGTAAATATACAAACTATAGCATTATATATGCTAATAGCATTATATATGCTAATATATAAATACATTAACATTATCAGGAAATATCTAGTAGAAAATTCAGGAACAAGTTTTGTACAGTGATATTTTACTGCTTTAGTAGAAGTCATTAGCTGTCAGTAATGGGCAGCTCATTAAAAGTGGATATGATGATCATATAGACAACCAGAACCACATCTTGTAGACAGTAGAATGTAAAGAGATTATAGATGCTGTTTTCTTTTGCAGTGGTCTCTCCAGGTTGCTTATGTGAATCATCATTTTTCTGCCCAAGATTGTTTTTGACACCTAAATTAAGCTTTTATAACTTGCTGCCCTTTAACCTCCAGTGCTTAATGCGGCACAGGGAGGAAAATACCTTATTAGATTTCACCACCCAAACAAAACTAGAAATATTGCAGTTGTCTTTGAATTTGAAAACTAATACATAAACACAGAAGGTAAGTAGAAGTGTTCAAAGTTTTTTTCTATTTTTCCAAGCACTGGTTCTAACGCCAGACTAGAAAACTGTGTCTTTTGTCCCTTTCAAAAACAATGAAATACCAGTTTTATGTACTATCAATCTCTGACTTTGCATGTGACACACTTGATGGAAAGGGTGGGTATTGTGCAATTACCTAATAAAACAATTTTATTAAAAAAACATACATTCAGCTGCCATAGTAAGTGGCTGAAGATAACATAACTGTGCATTGATACCTGCACCACACCTTCAACATTAACTAATGAATACTTTATAGACAGACGTAGCAAGAAAAATCAGAATGCTTAAAATAGTACTTATTTAGCTCAGTTTTGAAGCCTTGAGTAATAGGACAAGTTCTCAAAGGATAAACCTGTGAAGCTGATGTAGCATTCTGTGTGAAGGTGATATAGTCAGTAAGCCTTGTTTTGATCTCTGTCTGGGGCTACAGCATCCCAGCTGGCCTCAACTTGCTTGGAGGTGCCCCCTGTCTGTGCTGCCTGGAGTTGAGACAATCAAGAATCTGCTCCCAGGGAATATAATTGTACTGAAGTGTAGGTACTTGCTGTGCAGATTAATCTTTCATGATGGTTGCTGAAGCACAGGACAAAGTGCTTGCTTCATTGATTTGACACAGGACATACTATTCTCATCACCGTATGACATGTTCTATAAAATAAAGGATGGATGATTGGTCCTGGCAGGAGAGATATTCACAAAGTGCTTTTCTTCCAGTCCCCTGCCTCTCCCCTGCTTTTGAACTGAGACTTCTCAGTGGCAGCTGCATCACAGCAGCTCCTGCTAATGCAAGATTAAAGACAGAAGACCTCCTTTACGCAGGATAACTGTGTCCTGTATTCTATTTGTACATCATCATTCAGTATAACCAGAATGGTGTCTCAATATTAATTTTGTCAATTCTATTTCTTAAAATTTACTCTTTCCAAGAAGTAACGATACTTGAACAGGTGGGTTTTATTTGTACCCTATAGTAATTTTCACCAGTGAAAAACTGATGATTTTAACAGAATTGATAAATAATAGGGAAGAAAAATTTTCTCGTCAGGGAAAGTTTAACAAAAAAAAGCATTTTTTTTGAGTCAGCTGACAAAAAGTCAGCAGGAGTTTGTACCTTTTGAAAATGTACATCCCTGCTATTTTTGTACTGCTCATTGTAAGTCTATATTTGGAAATTCTTTCTGAAAAATTTGTCTGGATTTGTGCACAGAGAAAAGTGAAATACAACAAACTTCAAACTAGTTACAGAGGCTAATTTTAGCTTAATGAACTAATCTTGTGTGTGTACAATAGGAAGAGAGTTAGAAAAGCAAGGTCCATGCTGAGGGCGGTAGGGAAAAAATTATGTTTCTGTTCAGTTTTATTTTGTTGGAGTTTTTTTAGTTGCACCTAAACTCAGTAAAAAACAATCAATCAACAAACAAACAAACAAAAAATCCCAAATGCCCTTTTCCTTGGACCTTAGGGAAGCCAGACTATCTCCAAGAGTCTTTGTCATCTTGCTTTATTGCAAGATCAAATGAGTATGAATGTATTTGTGATACTGCTAGTATATTCATTTTCATAGGCATGGTTGACCTTACGAGTTGGGCTTGAACAGTCCTTGTGGGTCACTTCCAACTCAGGGCATTCTATGATTGAATATGTGTTAGTGTGAAGAGTATTTCTAGAGAAGTCTGGGCTCTGCAACATTGCCCACTTGTTAACCTTTCGTCCTCATAAAAAAAAATTGAATTCTTGAACACTCTTCTATTGACAAATGTTTAAAATGGGTTTTGTGACTGTCTTACTCAGATTTTTTTACTGTACATATCTGATTTGAGATTTAGTATTTTGCACAGCATAGCCAACAAGAAAGTAAAAAATGGCTTTGTACATAAACTGAAAAATAGTTTTTTTCTTCCAAGTGCTAAGTGTCTCTGTAATTGTATCAAAATGAAATACTGCTGCAGCTACAGTAAAACTGTGTAATGAAGCACAGCTGATTATGCTATAGTTTTCCTAATATTAACATTATTATTCAAATGCAAATACTTATGTATCTTGTGGGGTATGTAGTAATGAAACTAGTTTATTTTTTCTTCCAGTGATGTGTCTTTTAAATTAACATTTGGTATTAGATCATACTTTCAAAGAGAGAAGTGCCTGCTTTAGAGTAATAGATTTGTTTTTCTAGTTTTGCTTCTCGTGTGTGTGTGTGTGTGTGTGTCTCTATTCACCTAGACAGAGGTGAACCTGAACAATTCTTACCTGTGAGGCTGGTCTCTCATTTTTCTTCTTTTCTTACCTATTAGCTGCTCTAATGCTTGTATTTGGAAGGCAAGGAAGACTTCAATGAAACATGTTTGTCATATTTGAAAACTTAACACACAGTGGAAATCTAGCCATCTAAGCAGCCAAATGTGTAAAAATGCCTGCCTTAATACTAAGACCAGAAAAACATGTCCATTCTGAGCCATTTTTTACGCAGTGGCCAAAAGACTTGAATAACCAGTAAGTGCCATGTATCCTTATCATGCAGTAAGAAGGCTGTATGTATAAGAGCAGAACTGTGAAGACTATCAGGCTTTGGTGTCTCTTGTGGCGGCAGGGATGGTGGTGGGAAAGAGGTCAGTGTTTTGCGGCAGATGGATGAATTGGGTGCTGATAATGACTCAGTTCATGTGTGGGTGCAAACTGCCTAGGAGAAGCCATTCGGGACACAGCAATGGGTGAGCATGAGACAGCTTGGAGGAAGGATTTAATACAATTTCTCAAAATGGAACCAAATGAGATCTGCTCTTTGCTTGGAAACATTTTCAACTGATGTTACTTGAAGGTTTGGGGGGTTTTAGATTTTTTTTCCTTTTTAAAATTTTTTGCTTTTAATGCTAATGTTGTCGGGAAAGAAGAAAAGTACTATTGAGGTAATATATTTACTTTTCTTCCTACTCACTGCTGTGCTTCTTCTTGGTGTTGGATGCTCAGACGTGTCCAGAGAAGGGCAAAAAGGCTGGTGAAGGGTCTAGAACACAAGTCCTGTAAGGAGTGGCTGAGGGATCTGGGGTTGTTTAGCCTGGAGAAAAGAAGGCTCAGAGGAGACCTTTTCACTCTGCAACTCCCTGACAGTAGGTTGCAGCTGGGTGGTTGCAGTCTCTTCTCCCAGGCAAACAGTGACAGGACAAGAGGACAAAGTCTTAAGCTGAGCCAGGGGAAGTTTAGTCTGGACATTAGAAAAAATTCTTTACAGAAAGAGTGGTTGGACATTGGAATAGGCTGTCCATGGGAATGGTGGAGTCACCATCCCTGGAGGTGTTTAAAAAAAGACTGGATGTGGCACTCAGTGCCATGGTTAATTGATAAGGTGGTGTTAAGTCATAAGTTGGACTTGATGATCTCGAAAGTCTTTTCCAGCCTGGTTAATTCTGTGATTCTGTGATTCTTTTCTTGCACTTCTACTTTCACATTCTGGCTTTCTTATCTGAAATCTCGTCAGTAGGTTGACAACAAATTTTACTGCTGACAACAAATTGGACTGCAGAACTGAAAAAGTCCATGTTGAACATCTCTTCCTCGATGATGAGAAGAAAGGCTGGGACAATGTGGCAAAACTTAAAGGAACAATCAATTGTACAACAACTTCTTAATGGAAAAGGTATGAGGAATTTTCACAGAAGAAGACATAAGGCGAGTTTCACAGAATCATAGAATAGTTTGGGTTGGAGGACAGCTGTAAAGGTCTAGTCCAACCCCTCTGCAATAAGCAGGGACATCTTCAACTATGTCAGGTAGCTCAGAGCCCCTTCCAGTCTGATTGAATGTTTCCAGGAATGTGGCATCTACCACCTCACTGGGAAACCTGTTCCAGTGTTTTACCAACCTCATTGTAAAAAGCTTCTTTCTTGTAGCTAATCTAAAGAAAACTTTTTGGTTTTTTTTTAGTTTAAAATTATTACCCCTTCTTCTGTCAAAACAACCTTATTTAAAAGTTTGTCTTTGTAAGCCTATAAATGCATTTCACAGCCAATCTTGAGGATCCCATGTTAGGTTTCTGGATTTGCAGTTAAGACTGTGGAAGGATGATTGTGGAGTGGAATAGCTCAATATGGGCACTCACTGAAATGAAACTGGACTATGTTTCCCTCTGGTAATGTTTGGTATTGACACAGAAACAGAAATGAAGAAATGTGCTGATAGTACCAAGTACCAGCAGTGGAAGGGCAGTCAGAATTTCTGAAGTATCTAGTCTTTGCTGATTATATCCATTATAGGAAATAAAATCAACTGGACAGGGGAGAGGACTAAAGAAAAAAACTAGCATGCTTCAGTATTTATTTCACATCTTGCTGTCCTTTGTGGATCACAAAAAGTAATGATGCAATGCTTAGGTAAGGTGTCCACAGTATTTACCAAATGAACAGTATTTTAAATTCCAAGTATTTGTTAAAAGAACAGAACAGAGATTTTAAATCGGCAGTATAAACTCAGAACTAACATAGAGTTTTGAGATGAATACTTATCAGTATAACAGACAAGAAACACTTAAGAACAGACAGGAAGGAACACTTACCAATGGGGGAAGTTTGAGAAACATCCGAAGAACTATTAATTTCCACTGAGGCTGAAAGCAAGTACTGGAGGTTCTTGGAGCCATAGATCCCCAACTGTATATTGAATTTCAGTAAGTGAACTACTGACACTTAATGTCATCTACACTAGTCATCTGGGAATCAGTGGATATAAAAATAAAAGGGTATTCAAGAGAATTTCTGGGGAAAAGTAATATCAATTATTTTGATTAATCCAATGATTGATTTACCCCAACTGGATGGGTAAGCTAAAAATAATTAGTAAATTCCAGCAGCAAGTTGTAAAATGCAGCAAGTTGTAAACACATTTTTCTGTTGTGTATTCTTTAAAAAGGTTAAAGATGACAGACTAGGTGGGAAATCTTTGCCTAAATTATAATGTGTCTAAAGCAGCTAGAAATATAAAGTGGTAAATTTAGTTAAGTTACCAAGAAACTTTATATTTGATTAATTTTTAAAGATATATTTTAAGTTATATAATATAATTATATAGTTATATAATGCTGTGTCATTGTTGTGATGCAAATAAAGTTCTTAGTGACAGCTTTCATATCCAAGAAGTTTGATTTATGAAGCACGGGTACATGAAATGTCTGTGACAGTACAGTATAGCTTCTTGGAGAGATTAAATACTATGAATGATTGTCTTGGCTTCATTCTTGAAATAGCATAATGAGCTTTTAAGGATTAATTTGTGAGTAAAAATCACTTTGTGTTGAACAAAAGGAAGGAGTCCATAGGAATGGGTGAGTAGCAGTTCCTTGATGAAGTGACCACTAAAAGCTTCCCCACTCAAACTTCCTCTCCGTCTGAGCTCTGTGCATAATGCTCTGTCATCAAAAAGAAGACATTCTTCAAAGTTAAGCCTCAATAAAAGAAAAATCCATAGTGTTTTCAGATATGTTTATGGTCCCAGAAAGTCCAAAGGTACTTGAGCTTTGCTTTCATCATGGCTGATCCTAAGGGTTCCCCAGAAGTAAATTTTAACACAAGACTGAAGCACTCAATTGGTAATTCACCCAGTTAACAAATATCTCTCTCTAATTATTTCTAGTTGGACCTACATCTTTCTGATGATAAGTGGCTTATTTCAGTAGGCTGTTTCAGTAGGAAACATGATGCAATTTTGCGTATTTGAGCTTGAATTTTTTTGCTACCTTTTAATAAAAGGTGGTGCCCATGGCATATACATGAAATGAACAGAGGCCAAGGACACATTTCTTCTGTAGAAAATGCATCATTGTATTTCAATGAAAGATAATGTGTGAGTGAGGTGTACTCACATCTCACCTCAACTGGAATTACAGCAAAGGAGGGGAAAAGAAACCCATAACAGTGAATAACTGTTTTTTTTTTTTTTTTTTTTTTTTTTTTTTTCTTCCGGAAGAGTTTATTGAGTATCCTCTTAAAGCTTTTCAGAGAATTTGCTCTAAAGGCTGTAGGTGTAGGATAGGTAGTTAAAATTGGTCACTTTCATCCTTTTTCAGTCTAAATGGAAGGCAGCTATAGGTCTGGTAAGGAAGATCTATGACTATTATGGTGGGGAGTGGATGAGCAGAATTAATTTATATAGGAAAAGCAGAACCTTTTGCAGGTTAGTAGATTGTGATAGCCTCATTAATGGAGGTATGCCATCTGTGGATCTGACTCCAAAGAAGCATTGTGCAGGACAAGTTGGTTTAGTGAACAAAACAATAAAGGTGTTGATAATTGAACAGAAGATGTAATAGTCTCTGACAATAGCTGCAGAACGATACTGAACTTGAGCATCTTGGATACTAGAAACCTAACAATAGTAGAGACTTTTTTGCTGAGAGCTTGTGGCAATATACAACATTCATGCAGCTTCTTTGTATTTACCTTTAAGAAGTGCAATTATAATCACTTTAATCATAAACAGTAAGTGACAGCATAAACCCTTTTATTGGTGAATCTTCATCTGATTAACTAGTATAACCCTTGTCCAATATATTATACTATAGGTAGATCCCGTGTTCTAGGATCATCACCAGCAGCTGAGCCTTCACTACTAATAGCAGTATCAAAGACATAATACATGCTAAAATAAGGCAATGTGTTTCTGGCTTTTTTTTGAATGTGCATATGTTGACACTCCTTAGAATTTGTGTAGTACATCTACTGAAAGTAAGACACAATCTTATTTTGTAAATTATAATTTATATGTTCACAGTTTTATCATTCTGTTCTTTTGTCTTACGCAGTGGGAAAGAGATGTAAATATCTTAAGTCATTGGAATGTTGTTTGTGTTCTAGAAACAGTGACATCCAGAAATGTATTCATTCTTTTCTTTATTTACTTTCAGTTCACAGGATCATAGAATTATTTGGGTTGGAAGGTGCCTCAAGGATTACCTACTTTCAACCCCCCAGCCATGGACAGAGACACCTTCCACCAGAGCAGTCTACTCAAACCCTCATCTAACATGTCCTTGAATGCTACCAAAGATGGGGTATCCATGGGTTGCTTCTCTGAGCAACCTGTTCCAGTGTCTGACCCCTCACAGTCACCAATTTCTTCCTAAAATGTAATCCAAACCTACCCTCTCACTGTTTAAAGCCATTTCCACTTGTCCTATCTAGATGTCCCTGTGAAAAGTCCCTCTCCACCTTTCTTGGAGGCTGTCTATAGGTATTGAAATGTTGCTGTAAGTTTTCCCTTGAGCATTCTTTTCTTCAGCTGAACAACCCCAAAGCTAAGTGAAATTTAATTGAAAAAGTTGCTGTATTTTATAGAACCATATATTTGATAGTTTGTTTTAAAAATCAAACCTGACATGACTCATCCCTAATCCAAGTCTTAGTAAACTTGAGGAATCTTTTGAAGAGCTCAGATACTTTCATTTGTGGATCCAAATTAATCTTGCTTTTCTCCTTCTTAGATGACTTTTTTGAGAAGTCAACATAAATTTTTTAGTGTACATTTTTATTTCTTTTGAATTCAGCCGAAACCAGAGAACAGTCCTTTCTCTTTGCATTGGAAAAATTTGCTTCTAGTCTGGGCCTGAAATTTTGGGTTCTTCAAAACCAAATATAAAGAACATAAAATGAAAGGCATATGGAAGCAGGAGAAAATATGAAATTCAAATAAAACAGAATGCAGGATGGCTTAGAGCTGTAAAGTGTAGAATCCCCTATTCTCTTTTTTTAAAAAAAATGCTGCTAGTTTTTCTGTTGTGTTCTGTTGTGGTTTTCTTTTTAAGAACTCTTGACACTTCCCCAAAGAGACAAGTTCTGGTATAATTTCAAACACCTTGGAGACAATACATGTTTATTAAAGAATTTGTTAATTTGATTTCTGAAAATACAAAGATGTCTATAGATACTATTTTGCAGTTGATTCAGTCTTATGCTGTGTACAGTACTTCCATCGCTTTTGGAAAACTGACATATATAGTATAAGACTATGTTTTGTTGTATGCTATAGACTTTTCTTGCATAAATAATGAAATGGAGAAAAGTCTGTTCTGGAAACCATTTTAGGAAGCTTTTTCAGCCCATAAAATTTTCTATGAACAATGAAAGAAAGAGTTATTTCATAAACTACTATCATATTGACTATAAATCAGCTGCTCCAGGTACTTCATTGCATGTCCCTATTTGCATAATCCTGTGAACTTTCTTCACTGACTGAAGTTACACATGCTTTCAAATGCAATACCAATCTTGGGCCTTGTTTGAGGTTCATTTCTCTAACTTCTGCTCCAGGATAAATCTCTATTAGCTTCTGTTGACATCCACTATGGTGGAGACTGTCCTGGGTTTTTCAGGATGAGCCTTCACTAAGCAAGGGAACACTAGCACTGTCAATATAGTCATATAATAGTCCTCACTTGAATTGGAGAAGGACTCTTCAGTCAGCTGTTTTCAACAAGGATCAAGACATACTTAGCAAGCAAAATGAGATTAAAATTTTTTGGCACAGGATCTCTGAAGTTGTCTCACCTGACATTGGTATAAGGAGCAAGTCGTAGCTTCTAACTGAAAAGTAATTTAGCATCTTTCCCTAGAGTAAAAGGATGTTAACTACATTCACCAGTAAGCCTGCAAAAGACACTGCTTAATAATAAGGAATTGATTTTGCACAAATGCAAAATCTCTTTTACAATGACACCAAAATACTTATTGACACAACACGAAGAAGTCAGATTGATATGCAGAAGACAAGCACAATGCCAAGATCTGTTGTTAACAAAACACTTGTTTGGAGCAAGAATCAAGTTTTTAAAGGCTTTGTCTGGCTGAACAAGGATTTCCCTTCCAGTTTCTGGTACACATTTCTCATTCACACTTTGATTCTTCAGTATACAAAGGTAACATCAGATCTGAACTAGAGACAGGGAGTCACTCCACCCAACACAAAACAACTGAATGTGTTGTGTCGGCTCTCCCTGACGGTGGTGAAAATCAGCTTGTCCACCCCAACTGGATTATTTTTGCAATACTGAGAGAATTAATCTTGGAAGACTACATGTGTATTTTGACCAATTTAGGCACTTTACATAAAATATTAGGTGATGTGAATAGTCTTATTAATAGTTCATCATTAGGATAATAAACATATGCCATTCCTGGAACTGTAGGAATTTTTGTAGCATGATAAAACAGAGCTACCTGCTGGGTTTGAGCCCAGTGGTAATTGATACCTGTGATTCATAACTAAATTTTATAGCTAATTTCTTTGGTCAGGACAGTGCTCATTCAGCATAACATCTAGACTGTAAGGAGATGAGAAAAAAGTATTCTGAAAAATGAGTATGACAAAGAACGAGATACAAATTCATTAAACTGTCTCAAAAATTCAACGTTTAATTTTCCCTAATATAGAAATATCATTTAAATTCATTGCTTCTGAATATTTCATACACTTCTAATAACCTAATCTACAAATACATACTGTGCAGTGCCACCTCTTTCACCCAAATACATTCATAGAAACATGTGCCTTTTATTTTTATTTGGTTCCTTCCTATTTTTACAGCATATATTGGTACCTTCTTTTCCTGAAGCAAAACTGCTTAGAGCTGTTCTAGGGAGACTGCTACAAACTTCCGTTTATGGGAAAACATTTTTTTTAACTGTAGTATATTAATCATTTGCATTCACATAAGGTCCTCTGTGTCCAGTTGTCTCTGTGTTGTGGTGGTCTCCATAAATTCTGTAGAAAAAGAAGGATTTAGCCTCATTCTTCTCTGTTCCAAAGACCACCAATACCATAGGAAAAGGTCCCAGTGATATGGATTGTCTTTGGATCAGTCCCTATGACAGAAAAATATTTTTTTATTATATCAGATTTTTTTTCTGATCAGTATGATACTTTGATCTCCATTTCTTCTACTGTTTGAGATTTCAGACCCTGAAAATTATTTAAACATCTGAACGCTTCTTCTGTATTGGTAATGTTAACTGCAGAATTCTTTTTGGTCTCAGTAACTGAGATCTCTGGTAATGTTAATTTCAAAGATTTGGGTTTTTAAGTTGTCCTTAATGGTTAAATTTGAAAGCAAATGTTAATTGATTATCATCAAATGTATTCATGCTCTTGGCATCCTGTCAAGCTTCACCTGCCAAAACCCATGTGAAGCTTCTAGTTTTGGAATTTGGCAACCAGCACACTAATGAGGAAAAATATAGTCATTAAGGTGGCTATTGTTTTTAATATTTAAACTTGATCTTAAAGAGATTATTGTTGCAATATTATTCCTTCTGAAAGAACCCACTGCTTAGCCGGTTAATTGCTTCCTCACTTTCATTTTTATTGATACAAATTGTTTTTAAAATTCCAACAAGAGGTCAGTTGAAAATCTTCCATTAGTATTGTTTAAGTCTGCATCTAGTGCAGACACTGCATTATTTAAAATTTTATGTTTGACTTTCTATTTGCAGACTTGTGTCTTGAGTGGTTTACCAAAACTATGAAAACCAATCGGCATTTTTTCAAAATACAGGCAATTTATAGGAAAAAACCCTCTAGTTTGGAAAAACTTATTATTTATTTGTCATTAAGTTCTTTTCATGTACCTATATATTGTTTCTTATAGTTTTTCAGCAATATACATGCAATATTTCAGATGAAAAATATATTAGGTTTATTTAAATAATTCTGTAATTTAATGTACCATAACTATAACTTGTTAGCTTTATAATACTATTTTGTTAGGGTATCGCTGGTACTTCAAATCTAGCTTTTTTTTTAAGGACACTATTTTAATATAAGCAACCGATGTCAGTTTTAATTCCCATTACAAAGAAAGACAACAATACATTTATCTTCTGGAAAGATAAATGGTGGGTAAAGCACATGAAGAAAATACCAAAAACCTCTGTTTTTGTTTTCTTTTTAAGAAAATAGAAATCTGAAGGTCTTCACAGATGTCTACAGCACTGAAGACAGCATAGCCGATCAGCACGCTTGACCAGATTCCTTGTGACTGAGTTGAGATTAAAGTCTATTAACTTAAGCAATTCCATGGACCTAGATTTGTTTCACAAATATTAATATTTGTCTGCTTTGGAAATGGACTGGTACTACTCTGCAGATGCAGTTACAGTCTTGAAGTTGTTGTGTGGGCAATGCCATCTGGAAATATTTCTATCTTACCAAATTAGTTTAATTTAAGATCTGCTGATTTAAGAATAAGAATTTTGATATAGATAAGGAGATTTGCACTGATATATTAGGCTGCAGACTTGGGCAGTGAGAAATCTAAGGAGGTTCGACAAAGGCAACTGCAGGGTTCTGCACCTGGGTATGTATAACCCCAAGTACCAGCACAGGCTGGGGGCTTACCTACCGGAGAACAGCTCTGTGGAGATGAACCATTGATATGACACAATAATATATTACATGAGCCACAAGAAGACTCCTTTAGACACGAGTCTAATTTCTGTCTACAGTCACAATTAGATCTGAAGCAGTCTTGTGGACTGCCCAGCAACAAAGAAAACAAGACAGTGGAGAAGGCCCCTCCTCCCAAGATGGCAGCCATTATAGCAGACTGCATGGAAGACAAACATTATAGTGGAGAAGTCCTTATCCAGACCATGTGGTGGAGAGAGAGAGAGAGAGAGAGAAAGGAAAAACAACAGCAACCTCACCTCCGGGATTACAGGACTCCCTTCTCCTGCAAGCAACAACCAGTGTGGGACAGGGACGAAACAAAACCTGGTAAAAAAACCCCTATTTTTGTCCAAAAGGCTCGGATGCTGCTGAAATTGCTGGAAGAAACTTCCCAGCATGTTGTAGATTTGATGTCACCTCGACAAGAATAACAGGCAGCTGGAACTGGGGCATTGACTGGAAGTCATGGAGAAAGGGTACGACTTCTCCCATGTGGCACTGTGGCTGCGGGTAGCAGTTGGAAAGACTTGTGGAGTGGGTTCCGTACCCAACAGATAGCAAAGGTATTGCAAAATCTGCCCCAAAGTAATTTTGTATTGCAAAATACAGCATCCTGGGTTTTGACTCTGAAAGAGGGCTCCCCTCATGTCCATTTCCATTTTAAAGGGATACAGTGCACTTCTGTTCCATGAACCCTGGGTAAAGCCCTCAAGTTCATTTTCCAAGATGTAGGGTTTTGAAAAGACGGGACAGTAACAATCTTGGGCAAGGTGGCATAGAGAAGGTATGGAATGCACGATTATTTTTGGGTCATCTAGGACATCATGTTTCAGGGCAAACATCAAAACAAGTCCAGGATTTTTATTTTCAGCTGACAAATATCGTGTGGTGACATTTTTTTTTTCTTTATGTTGTATATCCTGAAAGAGATATAAGGTGTTGTATGAGCCTTCACAGTGCCTCCTTCCTCTTTATGTATTAGGGAAACTGTACATAGTTGTCTCTACTCAGTACTGAGCTCCAGCAGAGTAAAATTTGTATTCAGCCTTTGTGTCTTCAAGCTAAACTGAATTCTAGTCACTAGAATGCAGTGGCTTTGGCTTCCAGACAGCAGTTGTTTCAGGCAGGCATTTATAACATTGCAATGTAGTTGGTTTACCTTCAGGGTAGAATCAATACAGGGCAGTTTTAACTCTGTTGTGCTTGTTACTCATTGAAAATGGGGATACATTTATTACAGCAGGACTCCTTTAATCCTGAACATTAGCAATTTGTAGTGTCTTCCATTTTCCCTGATTTTTTCAAATTTTTTTTTTTATTTTAATGGCACACTTGATAATATTGCAAGGGACAAAATTATTTATGACTGTCAGACATCCAAAATAGGCTAATGCCTTGAGGTTTATCTTTTGTTTTTAGTTACATATTCTTATTTTGTGGAAGAACCAAAATTATTTTATTAAGATTATTAAAGTTTTAAATCTATGCTTAGCAATAAAGTGTATATACCCCTACACTCACTAGTCCCAAGCATTTACCATTCCTTAATCAATTTGTAGCAAAGCCTTTCAGTTTATCCAAGAACTTTATTATGTGAAGCATTTTCATTCAACCAGGGAATGGACTCATTTAACTTTGTGTTGAGCAGAAATATCTTCAGATTTCAGTAGCACTGACAGACCTATCCTTGGATTGAAGAATTCAAAAGGAGAGAGGGAGCAGTGAGGTCAACGGGGCTTGCTTACCGAGGAAAAGATATACTTTCTTCAGTTATCCTCATAGCTGTGTGACTTCAGAATTTGTGCTTACAGAATATAGAAATATTCCAAAATGGTTTAAGGATGTTATCTAGGAAGATTTAGAGCTGGTATGTAAAGGAGCTCACAATAAGGCTTTTCTTGGTGATCTGTATCTGTCCACGGGAAGCTTTCACAGAGCAGGATCAAAGTCAGATGTAGGTGGTAGTTGGTAATGATAATTTTGATGATGGGTTTAGGGTTTGTTTCCCCTTCTCCTTCAAATTTTTGTTCAATTTAAAGGGGTGGAAAAAAGACTTGCTATATCAATTTACCTCAGTGGATTATCTAAGGAGAAATTAATTATTATTAACTAACATAAGACTACGTGAGAAAATGTAGAAATATGTGCTCAATCCCAAAAAAAGACATGGACAATACCAAAGAACACCATACTGGGACATCATCCAGGTTTTTAAATTAACCACTTGGTTTGAATACATCAATATAGTTAGATCATCAGAAGATATGTTTGGTAAATACTGACACAAAACTAAAGGCAATTGTTATGCCTGAGCAGGAGCAGTACATTGCTTATTCAAATATTGCAACTGAAGTATTTATAGGGGATAAAAAAACAGCCCCTATCATACTACATGCTTCTTTGGTTTAAATTAGGGGAGGTATCTAATTATTTGGTCTGATACCACACAAACACACACCTGATTTAAGATGTGTGACATCTCCTTAGCTTTCTTTGATAGATACATAAGGTATCCCAAACGTCTTCTAAAATATTTAGAGTCATTTTTGCAATCAACCTATTCCTGAACCATTACTCTGAACCTGTAAGAGGCTGTAGCTTAAATATTTAGGAAGTGTTTTTTATGAAAAGTTAACTTATGTTTTTGCTACTATCATGCCACAAATGTTGAAAATATTTCAGTGCATGCACTAACTTTGTTTTACTTGTGCCAGTAAGCACAACATCTGTTCTAAGAATTTTGCCCTTCAGCTGCGTTCAGAAACTTGTTTTCCAGGTATCACTCAACCCTTCATTCAGTTGTGTGTTTTGTAAACATTGTGGTCACAAAAGATTTGATTCACAGTCTATAGCAATTACAATGTCAATAGAATAAGGTAAGGTATAGAATTCAATAGCTTAAGATTTTTACACTCTTTTTTAGACATTAGTATTATCTGTTGGTTAGATTAATGTATATTGGACCTGCTCACAGGGTGTTCCCTGAAGTCTGACTCTCATGGAACCAAAGCAATATTTTATTTAGGAAACTGTCAAAGGTTACCAGACTGTAGTGTAACATACCAGCTACAGATTACTCAACTGCATTTAGTCTTGTCTTATTGACTATTACAGGAAATTTGGTTTTGGTGTCATTGTGAAAAGGTCTGGGTTCTTGGAAATCTTGGTAGTTTCTAAAAAAAAAGGAATGGATTTAAAATATCTTTATTCAATGTGCTGATTTTTCTTTCAATGAACAGTATCCTTCAGGTTTTCAGCATGTTACTTTAAAAAAATCCTTATTATATTTCTCATGCTATGGATCTAATTAATCACATATTTGCTGCACTGCCTCTTTCTGCAGAAAACAACCTTCTGAATAGTCTACTAGCCAGAGTTTAGGGTGAATGACAGTGTTTGTGGGGACCTAGTCACTGCCTGTGATGAATTAAACTGATACAAAAGAGTTTTTGCCTTCTGTCTAAGGGCTACTGGACATTGCTACATTTATTTATTTAACTGCAAATCCACTCATAGTGCTATTTTTATGCTGGAATGACTAGAGGGGGAGAAAAGATTTCAGAATAACTTCCAAAAGGATCTCTAGTAACTTAATTGAACTTTTAAGACTGATTTCAAAAGTCAAGAATTTTTTTGACCCGTTCGTAAAATATTTCTCTGTAAGCACTCTAGTCCAATTTCCCCTGAAAGTAATATTTATCAAAAGGGTATTTCAGTACTCTCTTCATAAAGGAATATTTATCCTTTCCAAAGTACACCTATTTACATAAAATTACACAGTAAAATGATTCCGTGGCATTGCTAGTTCCCTGTTTATCTAGGTAATAAAAATCTCCATTCTCCATAATTCTCCTTTATTTCAATGAAGGTCACCCATCTCATAGATTACTGGCAGGACTACATGAGTTATTAATATTTCAACAAAATTAGATAACTTATATTTCAAGAAATGACCAAAATCTGTATATAAATAAAAGTGAAGATAGAGTTCATAAGTTAATTAAGAAAAAAAAGCAAAATTGAAAAGACATCTCTGCTAGGAGAAACCAGCCATCTATTAGAAGGAAATGAAATAAAATAACTGCCATAGGTGAGAAACTGACATTCATGAACTATGGTGCCTAAGGAATTTAAGTAAATGCTTCTTAAATAACCCGTTGCAAGAAGTACTTGTTTCTTACTGAAGTGATGAGAGGAATTACATTTCAGACTGTCTGGATGTAAATTACCATGTGGTGATGACTAAGGCTTTTCTTTCAAGAGAGAAAAAACTACCTTTCAAGATTTAGCAAAAGAGCATTTCACTGGATCATGGGCTCCAAGTTCAGTTTTATCTTTTATAAGACCTGTGGTGTAACAGGAGCTACTCCTGAGCAAATTCCAGGGAGAAAAAATAGAACCTTTTTTTTTTATTTTTTCCCTTGAACTTGTACTGATACTAGCAGCAGTGGCATTTTGAACAAGTAGGTTTATAGCATTGCCTTTAACTCAGCTTAGTTCAGGTCAAATTTAATCCGAGTTTCAAGTTAGAAAATCACATTATTTTAGGAGCTCTCGTAAATGTCTATTTCTGTTATAAACTGACTGTTTAGTAAGTGTTTATTTCTCCTACTTTTTCCCAAGTGAGTAAATTGAAAGTCAGAAAGGTGAAAGCAGCATCCATAAGTTGCAGTTGCAAAGATGACATTTCTGTTCTGTTTTTCAGTGGTCTTACAGGCTTGGGAGAAAAGATAGCAAGGCTCTGGGGTTGCAGAACAGAAAATAATGTTGCTGCTGACTGGAATTTTAGTGTTAAACTTGGCCTTTGCTTCTGTGGTAGAGCAACTGTCTCCATTTGTAGAGATTTATCACTCAGCTGCTTTGTCTCTTGAGATATCAGGTAAGCCTTGGAGCTATTTGCGAGAGCATACGGCCGGTTCCCAGAGACATCTATAGGAAATAATGTCTGACTCTAGAGGAAATTTAAGTTAACACAGGAGGACAATTTGCTGACTATATGTATTAAGGTTTCAAAAAGTGGATTAATTTTTAGTTTAGAAACAAACAACTGAAAGACCTTCAAGGCCCTGGCAATACAAATGATGAAAAATCTAAAATCTGTGTTGCTGCATACGTCTATTTTGAAATCTTTTATGCAAAAATGATGTTTTGTTGTGGTTCATAGGTTCATCTATTTGGTATTCAACCCAGAATATTGTTTTAAACTTGAATTTTCCTGACGCGAGAGGGGTGCAAAGATGCTGCTTTGAGCCTATACTTTCTTTTTTCCCTACACTGAGCATTGCACTGAAATACTTCTTCCTACATTACCATACACAGTGCTCCCTCAGTATCTTACCAGTCACTTCTTCCATAAAACATTGCAACTAATGCATTATGCTTCTGATTGTTGATTATGGGTTATGTTATGACATGTCCTTTTGGGTTATGCATGGCATATTAATTTTTACATGAGCTGGCTTTCTACAGAACATCTACGCTTCTAGTCAATCCGTCAGTCTGTGAGGATAAGTGCCATGTTGTGAAGAAAGTTAGTTCATGTCTCAGTTTTTATTCTGAAGTACTCCTAGCTATCTTGGAGGATATTCAACACAGTAAGAGAGAACAACAATTGCAGATGCTCTGTGTGAAGGAAATGTGGACTGTAATTTGAAGTGGCATGACCAACTCCATGATAAATCTGATTTTGGCCTTTCTGCTTCTACTGTTCAACCAGTGTCTCTTAGCTCTTCTTTTTCTGTTTTTGTTCGTTTTTGCTCATCAGGAAAAACATGTTTCTTTAAGTTGTTTTATTTTGCCTGCTTGGTACCAGGGGAGTAGAAGATGAGCACCAAAAGCTGTGACTTGTTGGGGGTGTCAGCTGGAGTGATGTCTAACTGGGCAAAGGCCATCTTCCAGCTATTCAGTGGGATCCAGATTGTGAGTTCATCTTGGCAGTGACACCATTCTTTGTCAAAGAAATGCTTTCTCTTCCTTGGAGAAGGCTAAATGTGCCAGTCATACAAGGCAGCTGTGAGTGACTGGGTTTGTAAGACAAGCTTGTCCAAGAGAATGCCGGTCTCTACAGTCTCTGTCTACACAGAGGATGTGAAAGTGAAGATCAATGTTCTTCATTGCAAGGACAGTGTCACATTTCTACCTTGATGTGACAAGTTTGCTAGGCAATGAGGAATAAAAATCTTGGGTTGGTGACGGATGGCTGGATGGATGGATGGATGGATGGAGGCAAGAACTGTGGAACGCCTGGGAGGTTTGTAATGGAGAGTATGGATTTTTACACTTGAGACACCCAGGGAAGGAGCTGAAGGCTGACATAAAAAAACTTCAACGGCAATTCAGAAATTGGGTGTTTATATATAAAATGAGAGGGCAGGTTAAGCAAAACAGAAGGATGTGTCATTAGAAAAATGGTGTTGGGAAGGGACAGGGGACAATGATTTAAAATGATTTAGTATACCTGGTATGTGATATGCCATACATGTAAATGTGTCATGACTAGTTTGGAGTCTTTGCAGAGGAAGGGATGTGGAGGCACCCTTTCCTTCTTCCACATCTTAATATCTACTTTTGTATCCTTAATAACTACATAGTCTTCCATACTCTTTTAGAAGTTCTTTAAGTATAATGTTTGCATATTTGGCAACTTGAATGAAAGCAACCAATAAATCACTTCTTCTACCTAAAGCATTCAGAGTAGCTGTGATTTTTTTGGAAACATGAATTGAGATGGTGCTCTGATTTCTTGCTGAAGACTATTTCTTTGTCAAACCGGTGGAAAATATGTTATCTTCTAATTTGTGTCAGGCAGTTTTGACCTTTATGTGACAAAGTTAGCTCTGTGCTTCCTCAGATTGGGTTTTGTAAGTTGAAATCCGTGCAGATTATTAGAGTGGTTTCTGGAAAAGGTGAAGAATTGAGAATAATAATGTAGCACTTAAAATACTGTAAATAGTCCTTCTTTGTGATAGACTGCTGTGAAATAGTATTTATTTAGACAGTGTTATTACAGATAATTTGGGGTAAATATTGCAAACATTTTATTTTGTCTTAGCAGACAAAAAACAAATTGCAAAAAGAATAAAACTTTATTGCTTTATTTTAAAGCCCTGAAACAAAAGATGGGAGGAATACTGACCTCATAATTTTTGTGTACTTAATGATACTTCATCTGAAACGCAAAAGAACGACCTGTGGATATCTTTTAAGATTTATACTTGGAACAAGAAGGTTTTGTGTGTCTGAAGAGGGGAAGTATTGTAGAACACAAGGAGGTAAAAATGCTCTATGTATGTTTTCAGACTTTCATGTTTGTGAGCTGATTTTTATCCTGGCATGAAGGTCATTGACAGTGAGATACAGAGATAACAGGTAACAGAGTTAAGTAGAACATGCAACCATTTAAACATCCAAAGGGTGGGGAGGGGAGAAGGATGGGGAGGAATGAAAGCACTAAGTAAAAATCTAAAGTTGTTTTCTCTATTCTTCCATTGGGTTGCAGTTTTGCTTTCAGATGAGAGCAGCACTAGGGATAAGGGGGAATAGAGCAAAAAGGAGGAAACAGAGGAGGAAAATTTATGTGGTGTTCTGCATCAGGAGTATAAAGTGGTTCTCTGTGCCTTGTCTTAGGAAACAAAAAGGTGCCAGAGAAACTATCACCCCAAAAGTGAAAGGGACTGACTTCTATGGATGCTAAGAGCTTTTAACAGCAGAGGCTCAAGTACTGGTGAGGGAGGTGGATCCAAGTACTCCAGTTGCTTGATGTAATATGGTGCAGGTTTCTGTTTGCAGCAATCCTAATCAAACAGATGTAGCAGCAGGTCTACAAATCTCTAGTTTCCACTGATTTTCTGCTTACTAAAATGGATTTGTCTTGTTCTGAATGAGTAACAAAGCCTTCTGAGCCAAGCATTGCAGTTCTCAGCACCCAGCAAATTTCTAAATGAGAAATACTGATGATAGTTGGAAAAGTTTTTGTTTGGTGGACAACGTTTCTGGAACATAAAAAATATTAGGGAAGGTGGCCTAGTGTCTTGGGGTTGTTTTGGCAAGTTTAGTTTTCTTCCCCTCCTATGGTATGCCTGAAAGATGCAACAACTTGTGGATGTGAAAAATACTGTTTGGATTAGTGACTTATGATTCTCTCAGCATATAACCTCTTGCCTTATCATGAATATTCATGTATATTTTAATTGAAAAATTGAATGTATTTGAAGTAATTTAAAAGAGAAAATAAATTTTCAAATGAAGCTACCACTGTTCATACCCAGGCTGCTAGTTTTTATGGTATTGAAACTGAGTTATCAATGTCATTGTTCAAACCATGAAGTGCTATTGACACTGGCATATTTAACCCAGCTTACATTAGGCAGCTTCACACATGGGTAGGTACAAATAACAACTGCAACTTATTTGGTATTGTCCTTTCCATCTGCATCCTTCAAAAAGCAGTTCTGCACTGTTTAAGTATATAAAGTAGAAATTTTCAGCTGATCCAATAGGTACCAATTCATTGTTACATAACAGTACTTATGAGATACTGGTAAATTCTTAATATGCTAGCCACCCTTCGTTAAGTTATCTAATGAGTTGGGTTAACCTGACAGAGGGGAAGATTGGTCCCACTGATCCCCAAGACAGGCTGAGCAACACTGCTGCTGATGAGCAGTTTTCCAATTACCTGCTTTTTTCCTTAGTGTTTTGTCAATTTGTGTTAGTTTCACCCCCGAAACCCTGGAGCTACCAACCCTCTCTGTCTGAGCATTCTTGCTTCTGTCTTTAATTTTGTTTTCTCACCTGATGTGGTTCTACTACATTTGTTTTCTCACTTCACTTGCTTGCAACTTGGAAGATTTTTACCCGAGTTGAAACCCAGGTTACGCAGCTGTGAGACATTGAACCCAGGCCTTGGATCACAGAGGCTGGAGTGTCTGGGACAGGAATTGCGTTATTTTCTTTAGGACTCTGGGGCTAGTGTCCTGTTGTGGTTGTGGCTGGGTGCAGGGGAGAAACTGCCACTCCCTGTTTTGGTCAACGTCACTTAATACCATGAAACTCTCCAGCCAACTTGCTGGATTAGAAAGCTGACATTTTATTTTATCTAATTCTTATCTGCAGTTGTATAGCATAAGTTTTTCCTTCTTGAGGTGAAACTCTTGGGCTGAAAGGTGTCTGTGCATAGTAGAATGAAATTATATGAACAGAAGTTTCGCCTGGCAAAGATCCTCATTTTTACCTAGCATTGCTCAATGCATCCACAGTAATTCCACTGTTCTGTGTAGGCCTGTTGATGTCAGTGACAAATCATGGAATTGTTCCCCTCATCTTATTTCTTCAGAAGCATTTGCATTTCATTTTCTTATCACTTCCTTATCACAGTTGCTAGCCTGAGCTTTGAACAGGTAAAAAAAGATACACATTGTTTGATACTAGAAATAATTTTGCTCTCAAATCCAAACAAAACCTCCTGAGAAAGTGCATGATAACACATCTGTGTGATAATCAGCATCAAGTTGACTGGACTGGCTTTGCTCTACTTTCTTGGTGAGTTCCTTGATTAAAAGTTACTAATGTAATGAATAATGTAGAATTTTTTAAGACGGCACTCTACATGCACTGGAATATCCACAATATTTGGGTCTTGAAAATAGTTGGAGGGTTAACCTATACGCAGGCTTTAATGGGACATGTTGCACAGTGATTGGAACTTAGAATACACAATTATTTGTATTTTAGGGATTCATAGCTCTGTTTGAGATTCACTGTGTGGTAGAATTAAGGTGTCACTTATGGGTCCCCCTTGAAGAGGTTGCAAAATTTTTATTATTCTTCAAGAGAAGAGTTCTTTGTTTCATCATTTTCCGAGATAGTGGATAACATCAGTAAAACATTTAATATCAATGAATTTGGAAGACTACCTAAGACTGGTTTAGCAGTGCTCTGATAGAAGACCTCCAGAGCTTGGGCATTTTTCCTTTTCTCATTGCTTCTCCCAGCCTCTCCATTACATAGATTTGACTGTTATACACTGTAAATGAACAAGTTTAAAACTAGTACAGCTGTTTTATGGAGACGAATGTGTTAAAGAGAAGACTTCTTTAATTGCACTGCAAAAGTGAAAGAACCCTAGATTCATATAGGACTAGTGTTGTATTATATTTTACTGCTTCTTTTCACTTCGAAATGAGATAAAGATGGTTTCTACAGTACTTTACAGAATTTGAAAAAAGTTTAATTTTGTCCTTTTATTCTTCCTTCTTTGTCTTTCCCATCTCTGAAATATATCTCTTTTCAACAGCTAAATGAAAAGGGGAAAGAAAGAAGAGTTAGGGAAGAAAGGTGTTATAAAAACAGAAGAGGTCTTTTGGAAAAATCCTAATCTGAAAATATTTCAAACCCTTCTCAGTTTTTTTGTCAGCTCTGATGAATGTTAGAATCCATGGTTTGACTTTAAACTTTCAATTTGTGGGCCTGTATGGTAGGCTTGTTTGGTTTATGCATCAAAAAACATGCTTAGCAAAGAGTATGCACTCAGCTAAAAGAACCCTCTTTGTAGTGAATAGTAAATTCAGACTGCAAGACTTAGATCCAGATTTATTAAGAATAATCTGTTGATTTCATAACTATGAAAATAATATTAATGTTAAAGTAAAAATTATATTTAGTGGATTTTTTCTCCTATAGAACTGTAATATAAAGCAAATGACAGTGCCTCAGAGGACATAGGCAAAGTCCATCTTTCAGAAGCAGTAAAGACAGTTTTCTGTTGCTGTTCTTTTTTTTTCCTATGTCACCTTCAATGCATATTTTGCATCACTTGTTCATGTACAACAAAATGGGTATTCTTTGTTAATGAATGATTTCTACCATGAAAGTATACAGCCAAAGTCTTCATGACCTAGACTTGATGCAGAACTAACTTATAGAGATTTTTGACCTTGTTGAAAAAGAAGTACTGCCAGTGTAAGTTTTCTGTCATGAAAATGATTGTTGCTTGGATTTCAGATGTCAGTTGCATAATTTATTAATGAATTCTAATAAAAGAATATCACTTCTGTGAAAGTCTTTGCTAGATCAGATAAACAGGAAAGGAATAGAGCAACATCCAAGGGCATGTTCTTTTTAATGTTTGAGACAGATTATTCTTATTGTGCATTCATAGAGTAGCATTGGTTTGAGTTCAGATATGAAAATTAAATGTACGTAGACATATTGTGTGTCCATAAAGAATATCAATTGCATTGTCACACAAGTGGTTTTTGCTTTCAGAGACACAAAATCAAAAAAATATTTAGCACTGATGTTCTGTGATGTGAACATATTAGCTGACTATCTAACATCACCTTGTAAAGAGCTTTGTGCCCTACTTGCTCTTAGAAATAACATTAGTGGATGTACTTAGGTAAGAGTCTAAAGGAGTCAGATGGGAACCCCTTCAAAAATTCTACTCTTCTGCAATGAGGAGAGAATTTCTCCCAGCAAGTACAAAGATTGATTGTTTAGTTTACCTGTGCTTGAGGCATCTCTAATTTGTGTGTGTCAATTTGGAAGGATTTAAATTTTTTCACTCCTGGCTTTCCAAGTCTCATCCACCACATCATACAGTGTTTCCGTAATTTTTTTGTCAGACACTAATTAGGGTGGGAATTAAGAAAAGGAATTCCTTCTTGTGTGTGTTTGTTTTCATGATTGGTTTCTAGTTTGGGATTTTGTTGTGTGTTAGTTTTGGGAGGGGTTTTTTGTTGGTTTGGGTTTTTTGAGAAGGGAGAGTTCTAAGGATTTGTTCTGCAACACTTTCTAAATTGTCTTCTTGTTTGTTTGAATTATAGTTCATCTGAAACGCAAATAATAGAATGAGACTTCTGTGAGTTGTATGTTCAGTGCTTAAAAGTGATTAGCAGAGCATTTCAGAAGCACAGTGTTTGACAAAGATGGATATTTCTGCTCAGTTGCTGCCCTGAATTCAGTTATTAGTTAGAGTTCTTTCAAATGTTTATAACTTGATACTGTGGGGTTTTTATGTCAAAGCATACAGCTACTTTTCATTATCAGCCAAGTGGAAATTTGAATTAAAGGAGTTTTTTTTACCTTGTCAAAAATAGACAGGTGAAAATACTTTAACAAAAAAATACTTGCCATCTTTCTAGTCACAGTTTGTATAAAGCACTCCTGCTCTGTCTGAAAGTGATATTACCAGTGTCAATAAGAAAATGCATTCTGTGTAGAGGAAAATTTTTAAAAAATGCTTTAAACGTTCTATCATTCACTTGCCTTTCTGAGTATTGCTGTTGAAGTATGTTTTGTCAGCATTTTATTTTTGTGTCTAACCTTGTGCCTTTGATGACAAATGATCTGTGTCATCAGTAATCCTGTAAATACTTTGAAGAAAGAATAGATTTTAACCGGTATGATGGGCTATTGAGATTTTGAATAAGGCATTTGAAAAACTAATTAAACATGAACAGCAAACTAGAAACACTTCCTTCAATGGTTGCAAGAAGTGTTTTCTTATTTTTTTTTCCGTCTTTATCCTGAACACATTTTCCTTTCCTGGAGCTCTGAAGTATAAGAGGTCCATATTGGAGTATAATTGTTTACAGAATTCACCATCTGCAGTAAATTCCATCAATATGTCTCATAGGAAGATTTTATATTGTTTTAATATTTTATTATTTAATATTTATTTACTAGTGGTAATTAAAATAAAAATTATTATTCTTTTTTATAAGGATAAGGAAATCTGTCTAATAAAAGCTAATATGTGTAGCAATTATGGAGGGAGGGGAGTGTGTCATCCTTCTAGTTTATTAACCAATTAAGAAGTACTAAGTCACTAAATTTCTAATTTGCAACTCACTTTAGTCTCTAGAAGACTCCTAGATTTATTGTGAAATGTTTTGTATAGATACATGGTACCACATTTAAGACATGGACTACAGAAATAAAGATTATCCAATTTTTTAATTAGAAATTTAATTGTATAAAAAAATCCAAATAATTAATGAACTGCAGACTTTATTATTTTATGAGGTACACTCTCAGTTTTCTCTCCTTGGACTGAAAGTTATATTCACTTTAAAAAGATGCATGGTTTTTAAGAGTCTATTTTAAACTCATGGGTGCCTTTTTTCTTGTTGTGGGAAGTGAAACATATTGATGAACCATAGCCTACGTCTAAATTTCACTCTACAAGAAGTGTTTTTTGACTATTGTTGTAATTTGAAAAAAAAGGAATCAAGGTTATGGTTCAGGTTGTTTCAGTCCATCTCACTGTACATTCATCTAAGCTATGCTTTAACAGTTAGTCCACGAGTACGTTATGGGACAGTATCAAAAGGCTTACTAAAGCCTTCTTTTTCCTTCAGAAAATATCAAGAGGGATGTTGTGGAGGACTCACAATTTAAATTGTGCTATGACAATATAAGCTCATTAGAAATCGATAAGACCTGTTCTTGAGTTAATCATCTTAATTTTACTTATCCTGATCCATGTAATGGGTATTTTGCTTATTTTTAGTGCTCTGTTGCTCAAATAGTTTATTTGAGATTAAAATACAGTCTTTTTAATGGTATAGGTCTGACACTAGGGAACAGGATATGGCAATTTCTTCTGAGAATGACAAATCTTTCTTATTTTTTTTTTTGTTACATGTTTTTGCGTGATGGAGCCAATCATACTGAATACGTCAGTTGCTTCAGAAATCCAGTGGTTTATTTGACCTGTTCGTCCACTCACCTCTGCAACACCTCTATACAAGTGAAGGTGCATTTTGATCTTTGTCCACCTACGGATTGCAAATCCTTGACTGCAGCAGCCTTGTGCTTTTGTGATACCCCATGATTACAGCAGGATTACAGTTCACTATGAAAAAACATGTCATCTGATTTGGTTTTGCACAGAATGAAATCCTTTTTGTATGAAGATTTTTCACTTTACGTTTCAGAAAGTTCTTATCTTAGAGTTGATGGGAAAAGAGAAGTTAAATTAATCAAGTTGCTAGCACTTTACATTCCTAAAGAAACTGTGTTGGTTCTAACTGAGGTAGAGTTCAGCAATCCTGCCAGTGCTGTGCTTCAGTTGACAACACAGCAGTGTTTTGGCTACTGCTGAGAAGCACTGTCCCTCTAACATTCTCCTCCATCAAGGGGCAGGGAGTGGGCAAGACGTCGGGAGGGAAAACAAGCAGGCCAGCTGACCCAAAGGAACCAAAGGGATATTCCATACCATACGACATCAGCTCAGATATAAAAGCCAAGAGAGAGAGGAGGAAGGGGGGGCATTCTTTAATGTCTGCCTTCTGACAGAACCACTATGCGTGCTGAGGCCCTGCTTCCCAGATCGTGCCTGAACATCGCTTGCTGATGGGAAGTAGAGATTGACTTTCCTTCTTTTTGCTTATGTGCTCGCAGACCTTTGCTTTCGCTTCTCTATTGTTTCAATAAAAACTGCCTTATCTCGACCCACTGATTCATCTTGTCCTTTCCCCCATCCCTCTGGGGGAGGGAGCTATAAGGCAGCTTGGTGGGCACCTGGCACCTAGCCAGAGTCAAACCATCACAGAAACACACACACTGAGTGAATTTTCACATTACACTCCCAGTAGGGACTTTACATCTTGTAAATGCTTCAGTTTAACAGATATGAGAAAGACAACTCTATTCTTTTTTGCAGAACAAAACTGTTATTCAGGTGTTTTAAAAGTTGATTTGATCTCTTTATTCTGAACATAAAATGAAAGATTAAGGAGTACTTACCATTCCCAGATGCAGCTACTTCTCTGACCTGGCTCTGTGTGAGAGAACATCTTTGCATAGCAGTCTTTTTAAAACTATGGATTCTGGATGGTTTTTTCCCCTGCAAGGGTAAAATTCACTTCTTCTTTTTTGAAATTAATCCAAAACTCTTACCTAAAAGAAAAAATCTTAATAAGGCGCACAGGTATTATCTTGTGGTATAAATTGGGTTTGGGAGATTGGGTTCTATTTGTCTTGAATGTTGATACATTAATACATGGGTGCTCTATTTTCCCACCCTTCAGCAAAGGCTTACAGGTTGTCTGACACCATCTCTTATCTCTTCTTCTTCTTATCAACCTCTCTCTAAGGCAAATCCATACCAAAATCATCAACGACAAAATGAAGAGTGGAATTTCTATAGAGCTTCAGGCCCAGTGCAGAAGTGATGAAGGCCAAACCATTCCTCGGAATAAGAATCTGTATAGCAGATCATGGAAAAAAGCTGCATCCTGTCCTAAAAGTCTTTATTGTTTCTTCAACTTAAAATGTCTGTTGGAGATATACCCTGTGGAGCTTCACTCGTAACTTGAGTGAAGCTGGAGTATGAGAGGTGACACATATAAAGTGAAAATAGAAAGGGCAAATGGAGCCGGGGAAAGGGATTTGCTTTAGAAATAGTCTAGAATCTTTAGATGTTTTTATTCATTATAAATGAATGAAGAAACAAGAAACAAATAATTTAAAATCATTTCCAGGTCACCTTTAACATCAGCAGTAATATCATTACAATATATGAGCTGAAACATAAGAGAGAAAGAGCTGTTCATTTTAAAAGCTGAAATAGAGCAATTAGCTGGAAAGGATGTGTCATGCCTTACAGTAGAAATTAAATTACAGTTGTATACTTCCTTGCAAAAATGCTGACCATGTGCCAAAGCCCACACATCAAACCAGCTTTCTCCATTCTGCAACACAGTGATTCACCCACCTGCCCAACTGTAAGATTGCGAGGGGCATTTCTCTACTGTGCTGTGGCAGCTTGGTGATTATTAAAAGTCTTTGACTTCACTGAAGTTGCTCTGTAAAACTGGACTAATGCAGTATGAGGACTTACAACTTCAAATAAATCCCTGGTCACCTAACGATTCCGATACACTCTGGATGCTGCTACCCATCTTTGGTCAACAGTCATGCCAGTAGCTCTACATCACTAATGAAAACAGAAGAAGAATTTTTTCTACTCCTAGTTTGGTTACAATTTTATTTGCATTTTTCCTATATTGTAATATGTTCTATGTTTGCCTCCAACAGTCCATCTGTTTCTTTCCCTGGTGAAGTCTCTCAGAAACCACCTGAGAAATTTTCCTGTCTAACCAAACTTAGAAACCTGTGTATGGTCTGCTCTGGTTTATGTTATTTATATCTTTCAGCAAATCTATCTTGTACTTTAACTCCTACTCAGCACCCAAAAAATAGTATTGTGTTCCATGTATTACAGATGGCACTGTATCAGGGTAGGAGCCATCACCCCGCTGTTGAGTCAGTTCCTAGTTCTTGATCTGTTGCCAGCTGAACTGACCTCTGCCTTGAAATCCTATCTGCAGTAGCATTAATGGACATGCAAATACTGGCTGGGGAAGGCCAGGAGATACCATACCACTCTTAATTTATTTTTAATTTGATTTTCTTAAGTAATGTACTCAACAATTAAAAAAGAGCCCATTGAAATACTCAACACCATTAACTGAAAGTTTCCTAAGTTCATATTCTTGTTAAATTATTAGTAGAATTTGTACTTAGTCAACAAATACATTGAGGTCATTTTTAATAGAAGCATATACTGTAACATATAAATGCATATTTGAAAATCACTTCTCAAAAGATGACTCCCCAGAACTAATGTCATGAAAAAGCAACTTTCAAGGTGCTTTTTATCTGTGCGGTGAGTAGTAAAAGACAATGGATTGATACAGCAATCAAAACTTGATTTTGGAATGAGAGTTTCAGGTATTTAGGAAGCTATATCACTTCGTATGGTCAGTATCACTCACTTAGCTTCACAATATTCTTTAGTGGTCATGGTATGTACTGGGGTGACACTATCATATCCCCACTGTCCTGTATTCCTATCGTCAACAGATCTTTACAGTGCAGGGTTATGTTCCTGCCCGGAGGACAGCAGATTTCCTCCCAAAAGACTGTACATAAATAAGATGACTCCCCCGGGATTCTTCTTCTTCTCAGCTGCAGCGGACAAGGTCAGCACGGCGGAGAGAAGGAGAGGG
>VZRZ01004629.1:372056-408656 GCA_013398175.1 Climacteris rufus | reverse complement strand
TTTTCCTTTTTTTTTTTTTCCTTTTTCTTCGTTTCTTTGGACCTGTGCCATCACCTGGAATTGAGGAGGGGATCAGCATCAGAGAGACAATTCCCCTTCCGGGCCTAGGCAGGCCTTTTGCAGCCTGTGCCGGGACTGCACCCTCCCCCCTCTTCGGGAGGCTACAAGATGGAAGGGACTCTCTGGGACTTTTCTACTGAAGTTTTCCTTTTTTGGGGATTTATTATCTGATATTATTTATTTGTTTTATTGTCTTTGCTGTGTCTGCATGCATATTGTGTGTGAATAAACAGGGTTTTTTTCACTTTCTTCCGAGAAATTTCTTTCTGGACCAGAGTGGAGGACCTGTCTTCTGTTTGCAGGGGGTTTCCTCCTGATGTTCTCTCAAACGATAACATGGTGGTATTTGGTCAAAGGATGGACTTGATGATCTTGGAGGTCTTTTCCAACCCTAATGATTCTATGATTATATGATCATGAATCAGTCTGAGACTGAAGCAGAGATTAATAGGTGGATTGGAACACACACCTGTACTTCTAAGGCCCAAAAATTCATGAAGGTAAAAGACAACACAGGTTATTCTAAAATGTCTTAAAAGAAAAACAAAAAGGTCTCAAACATCTGGATGTCAGTAATAACGATAGCTATTTATGGACATTGTAAAATGGAAACTTTATTCTTAATTTGCTGTTCACATCATATGCTCTTTTAAATAAAAATTAAAATTTATAATGCGGAAAGAAGGTGAGACTTCTCCTGTGGAAACAATTGTGAAGGAAAAGAGAAGTTTTCACAGGTTGTGGAGAATGGCCTCCTCAGAGAGGTCTGGAAGGCTATCAGAAATTTCTCAGATTGAGATAAAAGGACTGCTGACTGTTAGAAAGCTAGTTATTACAATCAAGGAAAATAACTTTTCTAGGGACAAGAGAGGACTGTGTAGCATTTGGTGCAACTTGAAGTTGTTGATTCATCTGAAATCAAGCCAGGAAGTAAGGACTCACTTGCAATGATGCAGTGGGCAAGAGTAAGGACAGTTATCTTCCATGTAGTTCTAGGTTGTCTGAAAAAGTCACTTGAGATTTCTCAATTAGGAAAACTCATTCTTATTTTCCATTAGTCTTTAAATAAATATTTGTTCTTTCAGAATTTAAAGTTTTCGTTGTCTTTAGGGACGTTATTGTAGTGCTCTTTTAATTGATGGAGAGGAATTATACTTAGTAGGTACATTTATGTGTATTTTTCCCCAGTAATAATAATAATACTAAAAGAAAATAATTTCTCTTAAGTGTTTTCAGAGGTCAGGCTATGATGAGATGCAACAGAAACAGGTAGACATGTAACTCCTAAACATTTGACAACTAAAATCAGTCCAATTTATAAGTTAGAGATTCCTCCATTTCTGAAATATTTCTATTTGTGACTATGTAGCTCTATTATGGAAGCTCAATGCTAATAATGTTTTAAAAATAATTAATTTAGACATAGAATTTAGACAGTAATGAAAAATTGAGTGAGAGTGGTTGATATGATCAGGGCTTTTACATCAGAGGTACAAAGGTTTTCCTTTGGTGTGGAAGGCTCTTTTTGTTGACAGAGCTGCTGGCAGTTCTTGTAAGCATGAGGGCATCAGGGCAAGTACTTACATATTGCCTGTGTCTGGAAAGACTTTGAAAGTGCACCACTTTTTCTTATTTTGTAAACAGGTTAGACCACAAATCTCTTTTAATGATGGTGTTGTCAGCAAAACTATCTGTACTTCTCTAGGGATGAGCCCTCTCTGACGATGACTGTAGGAAGAAGAGGAAATGAAATTTCTGATTCTTCTTTTAGTGTCTTGCAAACATTCCAATTACTAGGGTTAAAATTTTTTTTCCTATCTGAATATCATAGCAGAGCTGTAATGAAAGAAGTGCAATTCATCCCTCCATATTCCATGGGCAGTATTTAACACTGATTTCACTCACTTTATTTTGCAATATACTTTTCTCCCTTGCCAATTTCTTAGTATCACACAGCTTATTCTATAGGTTACCTGTCTACTGTGATGCACAATAATCTAGTGTTTTATGATGGAATGGGAAAAATGCACTTTTTATCTCATTACCATTTGTTGGATTTTTATTTTTTTTTGTCTAATTTTGGAAGATGGTTAAGTTCATGTAAGTAATTTTGAAGGTGACCATGAAAGACTACATTTAAGTTCTTATTTCCATTCTTACACCAAACAAGCTCATGCTTTTCTGCAGAATGTGGTAAGGAGCAGGCAGATTCTATTTGGCTCTTGGGCAAATCACTAACCTATTTGCTGTTACCCGTGCCTGGGGAGTACCAAACCATTTCCTTCTCAGGACTTTTGTTGGGTGCCCTGGATATGCTTACATGGAAGGCACAAGTGTGTCTCTACCCACAACATTCTTTCAACTTGCTGTTCCATAGCATAGCTGGCATTGATGTCCTGGTACTGAGTGAATGGCAAAGCTTTCTGGAACAGTTAAAAACAAACAAACAAACAAACAAACAAAACCACCCCACCCAAACAAAAAAAAACCAAAAAAAACACAAACAAGCAAAAAACCAGAAAACAAAAAAAAACAAAAACAAAACAAAGCAAAAAAACAAACAAACAAACAAACAAACAAAAAACAAAGCCCTAAAATTAAAGGGAGGAATCTATTCAATTTTAGCTTTTGTAGTCAGCACTGTCCAAATCTGCAGCACTGTGGTTTACAGGCAGTAAGGAGTCAGAGCCCTGTATGCAAAAGTTCCCCTCCTTCATTCAGCTGCTACTTCTGAAAGGAAATGCAGCACAAGATTTGTTTTTTCTGCTCTTACTTCAGCTGCTGAAATTTTAACTGTGTAATTAGTTCTACTCATCTGCAAAGACGAATGAAAGCCAATGTGAGGGGTCAGAGCTGAAAATTATGAAACAAACTGACAGTACCAGGTATGTTTGAAATCAAGTTGCATTTTTTTCCAGGGTGCTTATATAAGCAGCTAACAATTTACCTTTAGTTGCTCATTCACATTAGAGAGCTGTGAAGCCACTTTTTGAAACAATGTATGCTTTAATTTTCTTTCTTCAGAGTATCTTGTTGGCTGTGTTTTCCCTATGGTTTTGAGGGTGTTTCCTGTAATTACTGGATGTAGACACAGGTTATTTGAAAATAAGCAAATAAATCCAGATCTCTGAAAGCAACAGAGAATTTCTGAAACCTCTTCAAGTTTGCCGTTACTTCAGTTCATTTGCCAGTTTAGTCCATTTAGTAGAATGAGGAAGATTATTATCTTCTGATTGTTTTACTAATAATTGAGCCAATTCAATTACTCCTACAGACTTGTTCATTTCTTTTGGTTTAATAATTTGAAGTTAAATCTACTTCATAACCATTTCTAGAAGATGCTTATGAAGGTACAGTAGGCAGTTACATTTTCTGCATTTAATTTTTTTATTCATAATTATTTTTGCCAAGGGAGTTTTTATGTATTTCCTTTTGCAAACATTTGAAAGAGACTGTATTTATGAACTTTTAAAAAATTGACAGTCATTATCAGTTAAACCCCGGATATCTAGTAAGTACAAGACTGAACTCCTTAGGAATAAAGTAGCTACATCAGCAGCTGTTTTTTAACTTTGATATTAGTTCAGGATCTGACCCCATGGGTATCTAGGTGGTGACAGTGAAAATCATGAAAGGTGATGTGCATGCCCTCACAAAGCGAGGCATACTGACTGTTGTGGTAATTCCTCATGTAGACAGCTTACTGAATTAAACCTGTGTTCTTTAGTTCCACAAGTGCTGAAATGTGATTTATAGAGCAAAGTCCACTTTTGTTACACTTGTCAGAATAGAAATAAGAAAGAAAAATTCAAAGTTTATGTTCTCAGTTTGGTAATTTATTTATTACTAATATGTTGCTCCCTAGGCCAAACTGTTTGAAGGTTCCAAGTGTTAGTTGTTGTATATTGAAAACTCAGTTACAGTTATTCATGTAAATGCTTTGTCAGGTCCTTAATAAAATAATGGAGAAGTATGCATGATAGTATCAGTAGTTCATCAAAACAACAAACAACAAAAAGCCCACCACCACCAAAGAAACTTCACCTTAATTTTAATTAGTAAAAACACAACACTTTTAACATCCACAATTTTTCCATGTGGGAAATTTCACCAAAGAATGAACCTCAGTAGACATCTTAGACAAGGTCGCCTTGTCTAATGATTTGGCTAAGGCATCTGCAGCAAAGAGACTGTAGGGAAAAAAAAGATTTCAGTGTGCTGATTTGTTATTCCTAGCCATTAGCTGGACTTTTCTTGGTTTATGGCTTAGGGCAACGAAGGTAACTTTTTCTTTTATAGAGGCACTGTGGAACAAAGCTGTCTTTACAAATAATAGTAAGTATGTATCATCAAAGTCTTGCAATACACCTCAAATTGCCAACTTCAACAATAACTACCTTAATTATTAAAATGTCATATTTTATTTTTGTTTTATTTTGTAAGTACCTAGAAAAGAGCAGACTGCATAATCTCAGATATTTAGAATCTAGAGTCACAGAATCAAAGAATGGTTTGGGTTGGAAGGGACCTTGACAATCATCTACTTTTAACCGTCCTGCTGTGGGCAGGGACACCTTCCACTAAAGCAGGTTGCTCAGGGCCCCATCAAACCTAGCCTTGAACACTTCCAGAGATGGGGCATTCACAACTTCTCTGGGCAACCTGTTCCAGTGCCTCACCACCCTCACTGTAAAGAATAATTTCTTTCTAATATCTAATATAAATCTAACCTCTTTCAATTTAAAGTCATTTTCTGCTGTTGTATCACTACCTTCCCTTGTGAAAAGTCCCTCTCCAACTTTCTTGTAAACTCCCCCTGGGTACTGAAAGGTGCTCTAAGTTATCCATGTGGTCTTCTTTTCCTCAGTCTGAACAACCCCATCTCTCTCAGCCTGTCTTTGTACCAGAGGTGTTCCAACACTGATCATCTTAGTGGTCCTCTAGACCTCCAACAGGTTCATGTCCTTTTTATGTTGGGGGGGACAGCAGAGATGGATGCAGCACTTACTGTGAATTCCATTATTACATTGACCATTGGACTTAGTATGAGGGAGGTACATCAAAAGAATTGTTTTTCCAGTGGTTTCTTTCTTACTGTGCTACAGAAATTTCATATACTTTTTGTACCCTTGGCTGGAGACAAACACCTGTTTCTCATTGCTCAGTCAAATAAGTGAGTTAATCTGCACATTATTGCATGTGTTCTTCTAACAAGGGGAGTGCTATCTCCCATTTGTTTTCTCCTTTACCTTTAAAAAAAAAAGGAAAAAAAAAGAAACAATTACATAATCTAACTTTGGGTAAGTAAAGATATCTCATTTTAATGCACAAATTATACTTGTAAATAGAGGCTCTAAACAGGAGCTAAGAGGTTTCCTGCATATTAGCCAACACCCCAAACTGTCCCCTGAAAGTCACACAGGAAGCCTGTTATCTTCCTCTCCCTCCCAAAGCAGAGAAAACCATCAACTTCAGAATTCTCATCTTAATGCAGCACTGTGTATTCCTAACTGACAAATTCAACATTTCCTATTCTGTTGCCGATGTCAGTCTAAATATTCTTGCTTTGAGTCTCAGAACAGGGAGCCTAGTGGTCCTCTCCTTTTCTTCTGCATTTTTGTCTCATCTGAGCAATCTAATTTCACTTTCCAGATTTACCTCTTGGTGACTGTCATCTGTTAATGCTGGTTGGTCTGTTGTGCTACTGCAGTTTCTGTCCCTAGGCAGTGAAAAATTGTAAGCTTTTGTGAAATACTGGTTGGAGTGCTAAAAGGAATTCAGCCCCGTGATAGAGTTAATTCAGCATTATCTAGCTTCATTTGTTCACCCACTTGACTGAACAGTGCAGTATGAGACATGTTCTTTCTTGATTCTAGCAATTATACTGTTCCCATTACCCTCCTCCATTACAAGCTACTGAAGGTGTAAGTACAGCTATGAAAAAATATTTCTTGAAAGATTTTTGTAATAGTAAAAAATTATGAAAAGTGGGAAAAGAGAGTTTTATGGACCACTTTGGTCACTCATCTACTATCATTTGCATTGGAAAGCTGCTGTTTTGAACATCTGACTACCCTGAGTAGTCAGTGCATGCTGAACTTAGTGGCTGAGCTTTTTGGGGTGTTCTTCGAAAAAACTATGAGAAAACTTTGAAAAAAAGTATGAGACTGAGCCTGCAGGAATCATGGTGCTTTATAACATAACATGTATGAGAAATGCAAAACTAAAAAATAAAATATTTGGGGGACAGGAAAGAGAGAAAGAGAGAATTTTAAAGCTTATGTTTCTAAGAATAAGTGATTTAATTTTTTTCTGTGAAAAAAATTAATAGTGACAAGCTAGCTTCATAAAGGTCAGAGATTTCATATGAAAACACATGCAGTGCTCTCAAGCAATTCACCCACATCTGAGAAACTTTATAAATGTAGAAATTAGGGGCTACAATTTTCTGTTAGCTCATAAAATATTATTTTGTTTTGAGCAGAGAAAAAGTAAAATAAAGTGTATATGGAGATGCACTCCAAAGCTATCTCTCTTGTCATTTTAAAAAAAACTGAAGATCAGATATAAATGTTCCTATCAAAACAGCATCAGTGATAATCAGGAATACTTTCCTTGTAGATTAAAAACCACACAGAAATAAAGTGCAAGAAAAGTGTTTTCAGAATTAGGGTCAAGAATTGTCAATCGTTACTCAAACTGACAGGATTGTTTAGCAAAAGTGCACATGGCTTTAAATTAAAGGAGATACTGGAGGGTCTTGAACAACTCTGTGGGGTACTCTCCCCTAACTGATTCACAGATGTTAAGCCAAAGCATGTAATATTCTTCCTCACCTCTTGTGGCTCAGCACTGATTGTCTGTTGTTGTCATTTTGGGGTGCTACATAGCTATTCTGTGCATCTCTTAAACTGAAAGTTTTAACATTCTAATACTCATGTTTGAAATACTTAATTTAGGAGAGAAGACTGCTACAATATATGGAAATTAGAACCTGTATTGCAAATTAAGCAAATTAATATTAGTGAGGCTGTGTTTCTTTGCTGAAATATGAAAGGCCAGAAATAACTTGTGAACTGTTATTCCAGAATATTTTTTTACATACTTTGAAGAATATTTGGTAAATCCTGGACAGGTTTTCTATTAAGTTTCTTTACCTGTTATTAGAGCCAAGCTAAGGACAAAACTCAAATTTATTGGATTTAGAAACCAAGCAAAAATCTTTCTGCCTTCTTAGGAATACAGTTCCTTAGCAACAAGGAATACTTGCATACACAAAGCATTTTGACTC
This sequence comes from Climacteris rufus, assembly GCA_013398175.1. Taxonomy (NCBI): domain Eukaryota; kingdom Metazoa; phylum Chordata; class Aves; order Passeriformes; family Climacteridae; genus Climacteris; species Climacteris rufus. Next base: position 401,305 of record VZRZ01004629.1, on the reverse strand, counting down.
TGTTTTAAGAAAAGGATTTATTTCAGTTAGGAATTTTTCTAAACCATGTCAATTTTCAGTTGCATGGAGTAAGTTATAATTTACAACTCATATTCCAAATAATCTTTTTCATGTTTTTAAATGTTTTGGCTTATTCATCTATAATGTCTTCATATGGATCTTTAAATACAAATTGCTCACCTTAAATACAAATTGCTCATCTCTGTGTTAGTGTCCAAGAATAATATAAAAAATTTCCCTCAAATGAAATTTGACCTCACCTTTTGAATAAACCATAAGGAGAGAATGCTCCTTAAAACACTCATGGAAATAATAAGGGCTACTGAGCAACATCTGGTCCAGATGGAAAAGAAAACTTTTGAAGAAACATAATCTGTTCTAACCTTAACATCCCTCTGAGTTTTGAAGAAAATATTAGATGATGTATCTTGTTTCACTATGGCAAAAAAAAGGTGTATTTTTCAATACAAAGTATTTTTAATATGCTTTATTTATGAGAAAAGTTAAAATAATCAGAGACACTTATAAGGAAAGGGTTACATGCTGGCCACCAGATGGTGTGTTTATCTAATTTCATTTAAAATAGGTAAATTGAGGTATAACGTTTAATATGAGTGTATGTAGAAAAAAACCTCAGTGAAATGCAATGGCCATTAAACTTTTATGTTGTTGTTTTCAAGCAACTCTCCAATATATGTAGTTTGAAACACAGTGTTTTTTCATAGCTAGAACATGCTGTACTCTTGGGGAGGCACAGAGGAGGTTCCCGGTGGATTACCACCTACACTTTATAGTCAGTGCAGCATTTTGAGCAGCTAAAACATTGCCAGCAAGAGAATCCCAGAAACAAATATCTTCCTTTTAAGACAATGAAGTTTTTATCAGAACTTCTATCAGAACAATTGTAATAAGAGTTTAATAATTTTTAAGAATTTCTTGCCCAACAGATAATTGGGGAAAGACCACAGCATTCATAGTAGCATAGATACTGTAGATTCTCTTAGCAATGGAGAGAAATTAATTTATGGGGAAACAAAAAATATTTATAAATATATATTACAAGACAGGAAATATTTCCTTCCCCATTTCCCCCTAGTTCCAGTGGTAAAAAACCAACAAACAAAAACATTCAAAATGTTGGGTTCTTGGTGGGTTGAGAAGAAGGCCACATTCAGACATTGTTTCTTAATACCAGAGCTTACTATGAATTTTTGAGCTTGAATCTGTTCTCTGGACTTGAAGAAAGGGATTCAGATTGGTGTGTCTTTTTAGAAACCAAAACTAAGAGAAACCCAAGCCGAAACACATGTGAACCAATGGCTGAGTTCATTGTAGCAAGCCATCAACATTTGCTTTGGATAGTCAAGCCAGACCAACAGCTGTGAAAATTAAGACCCAACCAAGTATTTTAGAAGAACCTTTGTTTCTAATGTAAAGTGATTTTTCTCAATATGCTTTTCTAAATGGTGCTCCTGGAGCAACACTTGTTCTGAAGTATTAGAGTCTAGTTCTGTGGGTGTAAATATTTTTTGTCCTATTTGCAGTATCATGATTTCTGTTATCTCAGTGGAGATGTAAATAGTCTCCTGGGTCTTTGGCATTGCATGTAATGTCTGGTCCACTATTCTAAGACTATTTTAAAAATATATTTCTGAACACTTAAAAATCAAATGCTGAGACTATGAAACACTAAAACTTTAGTCTCAAAGCATACATCGAAGATGGCCGCTCAAATGGCACTCAGATTCCAGAAAGCTTTTGAAAATTTAACCTTGTTACTGAACAACTGAAAAGACTGGGTTTTCAGAGGATGAAGAGAGGTTATAATCAGACTACTATTAATAATTTCATTCATGTTTTTTTGGCATCTCGTTTTGCTTCTGAAGTCAAACCCTAATTTGATAACATATGCATATATTTTTCTTTCTTATTAATATGTATATCCAAAACATTGTCCAGAACATAATCACAGATCCCTAGAAAGTCAGTGTCTGAAGACCGTTGAACTTTTAATTTTCTAATATGAATTTTCTTTCTTCAGTGAGAGTGCATCACATACAGGTTCAGCCTATGTCCTCATGTTACATTGCAGAATAGCAAACCCAAGAAACAGATCATGAATGTAGTGATGATGTTGATACAACAAACTGGACTCATCATACACATTTTACTCTTTGTTGTTACTCTGCCAAATAATCTATTCCTATGTGTGAAGAATGGATTCTCTGAGCAATTAATTTCCTTTTTTCCCTTTGTTAGAAATGCAGAGTTTGACTTTCACCGCTCACCAGCAAATATGTGTCCTGTGTTCCACAAGGAAGCAGACTAATTTGAAGCCAAGCTGTAATGTCCACAATATCATTATAAATTCCATTATAAATTTGGTAATTACAGAGAATGCAAAGAAAAAGTAACCAGATTTTAAAGGACCACACAACACATCTTTATGCCTTGGGGTTCTGGAGAGGTGAAGTATTTCCCAGCAGTGCTTTGTGCAGATTCCTCATAGTTATTGTTAGAGAATAAAGTCTAGTAATTTATTTATCTTATTGTTTGTTTGTTTGTTTTGAATTCATCTTTCCTGATAGTTTAATGTACATAGACTCTACCTATGCAGAAAAAGGTGGGGAAAGTTAATCCATTATACAAAAATGTAATGCTTAAAACTAGAGTAATGCCTCAAATGCTAAATTCCAAAAGAAATGTTGTTGTAGAAGAAGATTTTATTAGCATTCACTTAGAATGACCTGAATAATTTATTGGTGCCTTTCTGCTTGTCAGCAATGCATTCTGATACACCCAGAATAAAACCTTAATGTCCTTGTTGGAAATAGTAGTAGGAATGAAAGTATCTCTCTCATATTAAATATATTGTATGTTATAAAAAGCTGAGAGTTTCACAGAGCTGGTTATAAATTATGAGTTATGAAATGCAGACAGTGGATGATAAATGAAAATCATAGGTAAACTCTACAGCAAATAGATAAGGACAAGAACAAATATTTAAGTATTTCTAGGCATAAAAAAAAATCTTGGCTTTGATTTAGATAGGTAACTAAGAAGACAGAGCAATGATTCAGAAAGGAGATATATTTGAATAAGTACTAATTTAGTGCTTACAGAAACACCTATCCATGGTGTTTTCTCTAAGTTGAGTGTACCTTCTAGTTCAAGAGTATTGAGACCAGGTGTCAAAGAACAAAGGCTCAAGATATGTATTCAAGATATTCAATAAAAATGACCTAAATGCAAAAGGAAAAGTTATTTGTATTCCAGAGTCCTGAGATGCAAAACACTGTAGTGGAGTGGATGTGAGGGAGTGTGAATTAATGTGAACTGTCACTCTGTGTCCATTGCCAACCACATTCCCTGTTGATGGGTTGTTTTCTGGCCATGATACTGGTCTCTTCAATCATCATTTCATGCATTCCACGCCTGGGCGTGGCCACATGGGCAACTTGACAGCAATAAAGTGGTTGCATTGCAGCCAAGAGTCTGCAACACATACATGACTCCTATCAATTGCCTTTCAGCTCTGCAGTGTTTACCAGTGCCCTGCTCAATGTGCTTGCTTTCTGATCTCCATCTTTTCTGATCTTTCTGATCTCAATCCATTCTTCAGGGAGCTCAGGACCAAGTCCTGGATCTGACAGTGGGGCTAAAGTCAAGAAAGATACTATGTGGCTAGTCTATTTCCCTTCAGATCTCAGGCCTACAATTTCTCATTTAAACACAAAAATTATACAACTCTCAAGGAATGTAGCAGTCAAGGATTTGAAAAGAATTAACAAAGTAATTCTCTGAGTTAGTGCAGCCAAAGTATACATCTTACAATACTGTTATGTTTCAGATAACAGGAAAAGAGTCTCAGCAAGCTGAAGAGCTGATGTCCCAAGATGTCTCTCACACTTTCTGCTTGTTGCTGAACTCTGTTGGCACAACAGAATCAGGGTATAAACAGTAAAAGTTGAAATACAATGTTATAGTTTGTCAGTAAAAGTTGCAATACAATGTTATAGTTTGTCTGTGGCTTTTTTCTTTTCTGAGAGCCTAGTTTCATCAAAATGCGTATTGATTTTTGTGTTTTGTTAAAGAGAGATGGTCTTTGACAAAACTAGATGTCTATTAATAGATTAGGAAAAAGAAGTGATATTTCACAACCTGCAGCTCTTTCTGGCAAGCAAAATTGTAAAGTCAAGCAGAGTTTCAAGATTTGGTGGAAAGACTAAATAAAATTGTAGCCATTATCCAGTGCCTTTTGGTTACATGTGCCTCAAAACCTTGAAAGGAAACAAAATAAGAATGCACTAGACTTTTAAAATGTTAGAAGATTCAGTTGTGATCACTTTCAGTATTCAATTTAATTCTGTTCTAATACAGAACAGAAGGTTTCCAAAGCCTGACTTCACAGGCACTTTTGGGAAACATAAATTTTCAAGAGTATTCAGCTATAAAAAGATCTTATTTTTGTCAAAAGTTGCAGATAGCAGATAAGAAAACACTTTTGCTATCATAACGTCTTATAGCATTAAGTCAATGCTTAACTATAAATTTCCATTCTTACTTCAAGTGTGGGGAAAAATTGAAAAATTTGTTTGAAGTATATTCTAAATAAAATATATATGATAAAGGAGTTATAGTAGAATAAATCCTGTAAAATAAAGGTAATTAAAGAGCAATTAACCATTTATGATATTTCAATTTAAAAACAAAACAAAACAAAACAAAACAAACAAAAAACCCCACAGCTGAGTACATGTAATTTATTAGAGACTTACAAACACGCAATTTGCACAGGTTTGATGGGGTTTTATTATTGCTTCAGTGTCCTGGAATATACTGGAAAACAAGTAGATCTTTACCTCAGAGAACAGGGTGAGTTTTAAATCCCTAGAATTGTGTAGAGCTATAATATTTTTTTCTGAATTACTGTGCACTTGAAATGAAAAGGGCAATCATATTACAGAGCTATAGTAGAACCCACAGATAAAATACTTAAAAGCAAATTTTAACTTTTTGAGGGCATTCTAAGCAAAATTTAAAGAAATTTCAGGATCTGAGTTTTTCATAACAGTGGTTTGCTGTGAAATTTAGGAAAAAGAGAGTGGTGTTCTTTATATCTGTCACAGCCATAAGGAATTGTAACAGTGTAATTTCATGGGAAAATGAGAAAACACATTTTCAGGAACAAGGTTTAGCCGAAAATGTTGCACTGAGTGATGGAAACCCTCCCTGCTATGCAAGAAAAGATTCAGGGTCTGGCAGACAGTGAAAAGAAAAGTTGTGGGTTGTTTTGTTTTGGTTTTTTTTTCCCATTACTAAAAGCATTTTATATTTAATCTTCTTTCCCCAAAAGCAGCTGCAAGACAGGGAGAAATGCTGTAAGAAGCTATTTTACCTCTCTGGAGAGCAAGATGTGCATTGACATTAAGAGTAAGTTCTATGTCAAGCAACAAATAAGGAAAGCATTACACTTCTTTGAGTTTGAAAAAGTTTAGGTAGGAGTGCTGTGGTTAGCACTGACATACACAATGTCTGAACTTGGCATCCTGTCTGTTCTCCTTTCTGACACACCTGTTTGCCCATGGGAATCTGCGAATTAATTCCTTGCTTTTCTTTGCTTGTGTGCACAGCTTTTGCTTTCCCCATTAAACTGTTTTTATCTCAATCCATGAGCTTGCCAGATTTTACCTTTCCAATTCTCTCCCTGATCCTACTGGTGGGGGAGTGAGTGACTCACTGCTGGTACTTGGTTGCTGCCTGGGGTTAAATCGTGACAATGTGACATGATAAGAAAAGAATTTAAAAATTAAAAATTGCTAATCAAACTATTTCAAACTGAAAATCTTTAGTCAATCATACAACAGTTATTTTGTCACTCAATTTGAATTTTAAATAGCTATTTTTGGACCGCCATCCCATTACTTCAATATAAGAGTGAACATAGTTTTAAAATTGTGAAGGGGGAATGTGTTAGTGTTATTGTCCAGCAATGGATTCAGTGGATTTTTTTAATGTAATTGCAATCCATCCAGCCTGTGTACTGACTTCTACTTTCTTAAGGTAGCTGTTTCTTTCTATTATTTGGAATTTAATCTGAAATCCTTCAACTTCCAGCTAGTTGTTTTGTTATCTGTTTTGATTTAAGAACTTAGCTACTTTCAGTTGCCTTCCTCTGATCTATGCTGTGTTATACCCCTAGAGCAGAGACATCAGAATTGACTTTGACCCTGTAATTTTAGCTTAGCTTATTAATGTAAACTGGACTTTTAATACAGTTGAAATAAATACCCTGGTCTATGAACTGCAGCAGCTACGTCTGATTTAAATACTTCTCTGAAACAATAAATTATTCAGAATGTGATGAATGATTTTTAAAATACCTGGATGACCAAGTGAGAATGCCGGTGGTTGATTACATACTGTAGACACAATGTTATGGGTACTGGAAACCCCTAAGTGTTCAGACATAACATAGAAATATCAGGCATTCTGTATATCTTATTATTTTACTTTCAGTTACCTGCAGCATATAATAGTCTTCTTGGAGAGCTGACAAATAGATCTATTGGGAATGGAAATGTTTTCTAGTAATGTTTCCTCAACGCCCTTTGCATGTAACCATTAATCATCTCTCTGAATTGCTCTTTTGGGAAATATAAGAAATTTTGTCGTGCACACCCTGATTTAATCTCTATGCTTTAAATAGCTTTTGTTTTTCTTTTCTGAATCCTGTTTTAAAAATTACGGAAAAGCTATGTGATCACTGTGTTTCTCATATGTATGCACGCTGAAGTCTCAGAAGTATTTATTGTCTAGAGTTATAGAAGAAGCTATTGGCAAAACTTCATACATTTAATAAAACCCAAGATGCAAATCTTGCTGCCTGTGAAAATCCCTCATTCTGTGTGTCATGGATTCTTTTTGGGCTTAATTGAGAATCATCAGTAAGAAGTCTATTTCTATGGGAAGAGACCTAGTACTCCTTGTCAAGACACTTTTCCAGTTAGTGACTTTATTTAAATACTGCCCTACTGCTATTCTTTAACAGTGCGCTGGCCTGTCGTGATTTAGCCCTGGCCAAATGCCAAAGCCCCACGAAAGCCGCTCCTCCCCCCTCTACAACTGGACAGGAGAGAGGGATCGTTACCAAGCTGGGATAAGGATACTGAGAGAGAAGAAACCCTCTAATTAAAGCAGGCTAAAACAGGCTCAAATCTTAAAAATGATTAAGAGGATTTATTACAGAGTTAAAGGAGCAAGCAAAATATTTTCTTAAAACACTCTTTCTCTTTCCCCCCCTTCTACAGCCCTCTCCCCTTCCCTCAGAAAGCAAGGAGAACCGGGGGTTTTTCCCATTAGTTCATTCCTCAAATGTTTTCTCTTTTTGGCAAAATATCTGCAGGGGAGGTTGGGTTTTCCTTCTCCTCTTCTCACAAGCACTGTGGCAGTTTGCACAAGCTGTTTTTCTCTCCTGGCAAGCAGCCTGCCCCGACACTGCCGCTGCTCTTTCTCCCAAGGCCAGGCTGGTCCAAACTTAGGGTAGGGGTGACACAAGGCTTTTTTAACTTAATTGACTCCTTTAGTTCCCAGAAGCAAAGGCCTCGTTATCTGCATCAGCCCTCACCAGAACAAAGTCCCTCCTCTAGGAGTTCACCCCCTCCTGCTCCCTCCTGTAGGGTGAATCTTGGCTCCTTCATGGACCCTCAGGGTGCAGGGAAACACTGCATTGGTACAGTCCTTACCACAGGCTGTGGAGATGTCTCAGCTCCTTCTTCTTCTTGGCTGACTTTGCTGGTGTCCATACCTGTTGTTTCCTCTACATGCTGTACTCCTTCTCCCCTATCTACAACAACATAACTACAGCTACATAGCACGCATGAGTACTGCTGTGACCCTTTCTTAAATATCTTGTCACATACCTTCTTTCCTAACTGGCCCAGCTGTGGCTAACAGCACGTCCATCTTCAGGAGCCATCAGAGACTGGCTCAGCCTGGACAGCTGTGGAAGCTTCTGGCAGATTTTCACAGGAGCCATCTTTCTGGCCCCTACCACACCCAAAAAGCCAGACCCCCTCTAACCAGCACATGGCCTTCTTGTAAGGGGAGAGAGAAATGAAAAAAAAGACTCTGTTCGATGCATAGGAGTAATCCAAAATATAATTTAAAAAAGAATGTATAAATACTAACAAACTGGAAATGTACCCTAGTTTGTTTAATGTTAATTAACCTCATTAATGTGAGAGAGCTACTGTTTTATAAACTACCAGGCTATGATATTTGTACTTTGAATTTGTGAAGTGGGATCCCAAAGGTATCAAATTTAAGAGAAGAAGAAATTCTCTCTGCAATAAAAAATATGATCCATTATATAGAATAAATTCACTGTCCTTTCTTAAGACCCATTACAGTCTCTGGAGGTGTGAGTTTTCAGCAAAGTACTGGCTGTGCAGTCTTTACTTCTATAAATAATTATATTCATCACTTTAATTCTTAAATTTTAACACTTTACATTAAAATTCATTGTACTTTTAGAGATGTGGGGGAAGACTAATGTACTGATTCCTTCTTGTTTCCATGCTTTATGATGGAATATATATCCCTGTTCTTTCAGGCAACTCATTACTCATAAATGTTTTTTGGATTTAGATAATTTTTCTACTATAGAAACATTTTTTAAAGCATAAAAAGTAGTATACATTCAATATTTAAGTTTATGTCAACAGTGGGCTTACTTGTTGAACTCAGAACTAGTGGACAAATATGTGTTTTCCTCTTCCAACACAGACAATTCCTGCAGACACCCATGTTAAGCGCACTCTAAACAGAAGGGGAAAGAGCAGATAAATGACTTGAAATTTCTTTTTCTCCCACTTTTTTTTTCCTTCATTCCAGTTGGTTTGACTTGAAGACAGAAAATAATATTATGGAACTGTATAGGCTTAAGTTTTAATTGCCACTTACTTTCAACTATTGCAGGTGCTATCAGGAATTAAAAAAAAGAATATATTAATAGATTTCATTCAAGTTGCAAGAAGGTATAGGGTTGGTAACACTTATTTTAGGTTGAAGGACAAACTGAACCAAGTTTTATTTAAGATAAAAGGAACTATATTGATGCTCTTTGGAACAGAGAAAGCCTTAGTTCTCACAGGCTCTGAACTCCCAGATTAACTGTACGCTTTTGTCACTAGATACCTTCTCTCATAAATGTGGATTGGACCACCATGTAGCAGACTTCATTCATTCATTCATTAGAAGTGAACTGCATCGTTAAGGTGCAGGACCTGTGATCATTCAGTGCTAAGAAGGAATAAAATTGTGCCTGGCTCACCTCCCCCTCTTTCTTCCCAAGGGTGTACAGATGCATTAAGAGGTTTTTCTGATTCAGTGCAGTGCTCCACCACTATTTCTCTCTCTCTTGGTCTGATGGAGTCAGTGTGACCTGTACTACTCCTGAATGGAGGTTCGCACACCATTTTATAAAAGGCTTCCAACTAGTATGTTATTTTGTGGGGTTTTTTTTCAGCAGAAACTGGACTATCAAAAGCCTATACCAAGCCTGAAAGATTTTTGCATACATAATTTCCTTTCTGCCAATGTTTTTTCATCTTTGTGTGATATTAGTCTGTCTAGACTTGGTTTTCAAAAAATGCTCTGCCTAACTCTGTGTTGGGCATTGTCAGATGGGTTGTGCTTTTTTTGTGTGTATTAAAGTAGGGATCATTCTTCTGGAAACAATAGAATACACGTAAACATGTGAGAAGTATATGATCTTACATACAGATTGAAAATTCAACTTTTTCTATAGATTGTCATATACTAATCCTGGGGATGACACAAATATTTCAAGCTCTCCTTTAGTTATTTAGTTCAGATTCCTCTGTTAGAATATATTCCACCTTTTTTTTAAAAAAAAAGGGTTTTTTTCTCTTCCATTCATAATGATAATGATGGAGTATTTCTTTCAAGATTTAATATGTCCTATTTCCTTAAAGTTTGTTTTATATGATTTTTCTAGAAATATGCAGAGGATCACATGAATTTACAGTTTAAGCTGAAGAGGAATCTACCCCAGTCCAAGTACAGGCTCAGTACAAATATATTCTAATGAAATAATCTTTGCCGATTCATGGTCGCAAACAGTGGCTGATCCCTGTGCTGAAAACTATTTGTGGAAATATAAGGAGAAAAGAGCTCATGAGGTTAGTCACACACAGTCCAGTTATGTACCTTGCAGTGAATCACTCCTGGACTCATCTGTAGATGGGGGTGCAGACTTTCAGAATGACCACAGTGGGTCTCCAGTTCAAGATATTTGTAGAGATAATTTATGTGAGCAGCCAAGAAGACACAAGTGTTGGTTATTAGAGCAAGGGAAAAAACCTCAGCCCCTCACTGTAAAGCTTATTATAAAGAGCTTTTTTTCAGCCTCTAGATGACACTGTGTACCTAACACTGTACTCAGTCTCTAAGCCAGAAATACTGGGCCATTTATCCTTTCCCTACTCCTTGTATTAAGAGAAGTTACTGTCTGGTTTGAATAAACATTCACAACCTTAAAGGAAGCAAATGGTAGACTTCTGTTGTTATTCAAAACAATAATAATTAAAAAAAAAAAAAGGTAAAAAACAGTAGTGCTATCACCATGGCTATTCTAATGCTTATTTACAGCTTTATCACCAAATTTGGGATTCATGCAGTAATTCCTGCTTCAGTTGACATTTCCTGACAATGCCTGGGATGATATGAGGCTGGAGAGAAGGTTCTCCAGCATTTCTCTTCTTGAATGCGTATTTACAGTCTGGCTTTAAAAAAATTATCTTTGAGCCAAAAGTCGGCATTTAGGAGCAAAGCATATGTGTAAATATTCAAAACTTGTATTGAAAACAGATGGGTTGGGGAGGATTTTGCTTTTGGGTTTAGTTCATTTGTTTTTCCTAAGCTACTGGTGGAATAAAAAGAAAAGAAAAATTAGAAACTCAAACAACTGACCAACCAAAACAACTCAATGTGAACTTCTTTTTGGTGGAATTTGATTGTCTAGCTCACAATAATTGCTATTTTTTCCTATTGCACTGAAGAGGCAGTTCCATGCAGCACTACGACTGCTGCTTTGTACTTAAATTGTCAGTTATATCTGACAGAGATGGATTGCAGAGGGCAGCATTTAGGGCTATCATTAAAGTGTGGTACAAATGGAATAAATCCTTGCATCATCACATTTCAATGATATCACAAGCAGAGACACAAGTGGTAATCCTTACTGACACCTTCTGTGAACAGCTAAACAACAATAAATGGAAGAGTGATAACTCAAAACCCAAAAAAAAAAAAAACAACCCCTAGTTGAATAGTTTGTAATATAGATTTGGCTCATGTGGAGTAATGTTAAAGCATCAATTTTGTGATAGTGAATGCCAGTTTTGTAAGAAAATTGAAGCTTAAGCACTGATTTACTGCAAGTTATATCAGCTGTAGTTTTATCAGGGGAACTAAAATGTCTTATATCTCTCTCCCTCTCTAAGCTGGCTGGTATAGTGGTCCTGGATATATGATGATATGGAAACAACATGCAATTGCAGTCCCTTAACTCCACCAGAGTTTGTGCACACTCAGAAGGCATGGGATAGAGAACTTCATAGCCGACTTAACTTCTGTGAGGGAGGATGTACACTGGCAGGTAGTTTGGTCACTAGTTTGTGGGTGTAGGGAAATGAGAATCTAAGCATCTCGCCAGAACCTTATTGGGCTTCTACAGGTTTGCATGGGAAAGGCTCCATAGTACCTGGCTTGGATCTAGGTTCAAATGTAATACCTTGTGTTTTTTGCATTAATGGAAAGTACCAGTCTATCTGTGAGTGAGAGGAGATAAGGGAAGAATTGAGCTTTTATTCTATTATAATGAGTACCGTATGTATATGGCTATGATACAATTTTATTTAGTTTGTAATAAATACCTCCTCTCAGCTCTGGTGTAGGTTTACTGCTTATTTAGCTTCTTGGATAATAGCAGCAGCTTTTTAATTAAAGAGGAAGTACCTTGAGTTTTTTCCTCAAGTGCTTTATAAAACTCTATTTTTTTATTTTCTTTTTTTTTCTTTCCATACATATTAGTATTTAGATGGTATTTCTATTCCAAATGATGTTGGCTTAATTATGAAGTTTTTGCATACTAGTAACAATAGGCAGAAGCAAGAGAAAGGCTATGGGAAATCATGTCTAACGTCTACAAAATCTCATATTAATAAATATTATTTAATATCTTTTTGAATGATTGGGAAAAGACAGCAGATTTTGAATGGAATGCCGGAATAATGATACTAACTTGAGAGACATTGAAAATAACACTAGGGACAAAACATAAGATAAAGGTCTTGGGGAGATTAGAAAGGTGGGCAGGAAGATGACAAAATGAGATTCATCTCTTGAAAATGCAGACTGTGGGAAAGTGAAGCAATCTCAGTGGAAGGCAGGAACCTTAAGAACTATGGTGACAAATGAAATTTGTGGTTGATAAGAGGCAGTAAACTAAATACAGCCTCACAATGAGACAGGTAGGCCTCCTTAGGAGTGCTGCCATATTTTGCAATGTCAGGGTGTAGGACAGTAAAAAGTCTATGGATTGCTGCTGCATTTTAAATGAGGCTAGAAATTTGAATGCATTTAAATTGAGCCCTAAATGGGAAGGGGCACAACAATACCAGTTCTTACAGTGAATGATATATCCTTGTAAAAATATCTTATAAGTCTTACGAAGTGTTTTTTTTCCTCTTCCCTTCTGGATCCTTTTGAGCAGTGAAAGTGGGTAGGAGAGCAACCTCATTGCATATAATCTTTTTCCCTGCTCATGTCATCTTAAATTTGTCACTCTTCCTTCAGTTATACTTTAAGTTTTACTACAGAGTCACCAGCTATCAGTCCTTCTAGTGCTACTCCTGTCAGACCTGTAGAGTTCATGTATTTATGGCTCTTTCTTAGGACGTAATGTTTCACGTTATTGCTCTGGTCCTATTCCCTGTGGCTCAGCAGAACTTGGAGTTTGAATGGCAATGACAGTTCATCGGTGCTCTCTAAGCTTGCAATAAGAAAAGTCCCAGCTCCGCACAAGACAGGCTCAACACCTCCATTGCTCTGGTACTGCACAGGACAGGCTGCACTTCTAAGGATGGGTCACTACCTGCACAGGTGATAGAGAAGAGCTCTTGGATGCGGGAAAGGGGAATCCTGGCTTTTCCTTTCAGTAGCAAGTCAATGTGCTTTAGATATTTGTAGTTCTCTTTTTGTTGTTTGTCTTGGTTTTGCAGCTTACTATTTTTCCAGGAATTGCCACAAGTTTATAAAAGGATGTATTTTTATGTTGAGCTTGTCCAGCTTCTTTTATTGGTTGTTAACAGTAAAACCATACAATTTTGAGGAAAATCTGTTGCCTTTCCAAGTTCCCATTCTCACAAATTGGGAGTTGTGTCTTACATAAAGTCACTTAGAAGTGCTAGGTGTCATCTCATACAGGAATAAAGGGAAATTGATAGGGTTTTGCTTATATGGTATAATATGAAGCCAAATGTGTTTTAAAATTCCTCAGCCATTAACAATTGAATAATGCTTAGACTGTGCATAAAATTTGCCCACCCTTTTTCTCAATACTTCTCTTAAATGAAAACTGTTACACTGTTTCAATTTGTCCTTTGGAAAACCCTTGACTTCTTCATACATAGAGATAAAAAAAAAATGGAAAAAAGGTAACTATCAAGGTAGTCCTTGACTTGTAGCTTTTGTATCAAATGTATTTCCGCTAAGCCTGTGTAAGTCATAAAATTAAGTAGCTTTCTGACTGAATTTTCTATTTAAAAAATGAGCATGGTGAGTAACAAAAAGGCCTCTGATGTTTCTGGAGTCTTGGGAAGGATTCTAGCTGGAGGTACTTGTTCTACATTTCATGAGCACTGACACTTTCTTACAAAATATTACTTTGAATGTATTCTTTTTAAGAGAAATAAATTTCATCTTTAACAAATATAAAATTATGATGAGGGTTTTAATACAGATGTTTTTAAAGTAGCATGAGATTTATTTTAGTTGAGTGGTGCAATAATTTTCTGGGCTCAAATCAGAATTATTTATACAAACTACCTATGTTATCAATATTGCATTTGTGTTAGTTATTAGTGCTTTGAATTCTGATTTTGAGCTTCCTTTTAATTGATTTTGGTATTTTATCACTAAACCCAAATCTAAAGTTAACTCCATTTAAACGGCATTATTTCAGAATACTTTGTTCTTTTATTTTGAGGGAGGATTTCNTGCTGCTCTGAATCATAATGTACAGTACTTGTTGCTTTACAACTTCCTTTACCAGACTATTTAAAAAAAAAAAAAAAAAAAAGCTTTTCTGACAAATTACTGAAGTTGTATTTGTCTTTGAAGAAAATTGTGACCCATTACTATAATGTCTTACCCACTTACCTTTCTTTTTTGTCTGACCTTTCATTTCCTTTGCAATTATTTTGTGAGGCAGCTGTATCTTTACTGTATAATTTTACATTGATCTTGTTCTCTAATTTCCAATCTCTTCAATAAAAAAACAAACAGAATATAATTTTCAAACAAATGTGTTGTGCTGACTGAAAGCCGCCGGGTGGCCTGGCAGGCAATAAGTTCTGATGACCCAGCAGCGTGGCAGAGTCCTCCTGTCAGCAGCTGTCAGTACTGCCTGCAAGTAGCTGGTAAGGGTGGCTGCAGCAAGGTTGTTGCTAAGCAACAACAAGTAAAGGAGAAAGAGGACCTTCTCTTCGCCTGCAATCCCAACTTTTATTCCAGCCCCGAGGGGCAGAGCTCCAGTTGAAAGGGGAGCAGAGGAGAAAGGCAATGGGTGAGCTGTTAAAGCCACTTTTTAAACAGGGGTGGGGAAAGGGAGGAAAAAATGAACAAGCCAATAGGGAAATGACGAGGGACGACAGGGAGCAAATCACAAAGGGTTAGGGGAAGAACATATTTGAATCAACCAATGGGGAACCGAACTGAACAGAACTTTCCAGAGCTCAATACATAAGCAATGAAAACATGAATAAACATAGGAGTCTAAACCAATAGCATTACGGGAACAGAGAGGTTTCTGGAAGGAGAGGAGGAGGTGCTGCTAGAGGGACACCCAGTGGGGAGTAGCCTTAAACCTTGGTCTCGCCCTCGGATCCACCCTCTGGGTCAGAGTCCTGGGCAGGGAAATCCACCCACTGGATGTCACTCAGTCCCAAGGTCGGCTGGGTCACCACAGCACAAGTGAAATTCTGAAAATGCTCCATAATATACTCAGTGTAGGTTTTCTACTTCACTGCACATTTTGATATCTGCCAGTCAAGCTAACAGAGTAAATATGCAGATAGCTGTAATAAGTCATCATCCTCAGTAAAGGTGGGCTATTTACCTAGTCAGATGAAGCATACATTTTGCAAGGTAAGCTGCAGTACGAATATTATTAGCTGAGACTCTGAGGTCATACTTCCTGTTCTTTGGGAAATGCTTTTTAACAGTCAAATATTTCTCCATTCCTAGTTTTAATTCTGCTCAGTGGTGGGAATAGTTTCTCCAGTCCCCACAAGAAATACCCTTCTGCTCTGTTTACAGCTTCCTTATACAATATTTTCATCATCTTGTCTATTATGATAATCTCAACTTTTTTTTCTGTCTGTTTTCACCCAATCTCCACTCATGTCATTGTTTCTTGGTATCCTAATCCAGTTATTGTACCATTGCCAGGGTAGATAGTACCTCTTTTCCTTGTTCTGAGCCTATGCCATATTCACCCCTAACAGGCAAAGACTGATTAGGAGGGAAAATGTCTTTGTCCCAACCTTACAAACCACCATGGCCAATGCATACTGTTACCACTTTTCCAGGTAGCCTGTGATGGGTAGGTAGTATTTGTTTTTCTTTGTAATTCCACTATCATCTTATATACCTTCAAGAGAACAGTGACCACATTATCCTGAAATGCCTGGTGGCAACGAGATTACACAGCATCCCCTGGCTTCTAGGGAGCTCCCTGTCCATCGTCTTCTGTTGTCTGACCCTCTGCTCCTGCTTCTGTGTGGAGATTCCCCTCTGTATCTTTTCTACCTGCTATTCCTGTGGCACCCTGGGAGCTTTTGTGCTTCCAACATTCTTGGCAGCTCCCCAGAAAATGAACAATGTTGTTTGCTCTTCAGGAAATAACAGATTTTACTGAGGCAAAGCTTAGCATCAAGTACTCAACTGCAAGGACATGCTGGCCCCAGGGAGAACTGATTCCAAACCCGCCTCACTTTCCCATATTCTCTTTCATAATGTTGCTTTGAAGCCTCTGTATTTAAAATGTAAGTTTGCCAGAATTATGCTTCACATCTTAATAAAATTTGCGATTTTGTTTTATCTGTGAGGAAAGACCTGTAAGAAAAAGATCTAGATAGGCTTATTTTCCAGCTCTGAATGACCTAGTACCCTGTTACAGAGTCAAAATTTTGCACTGTGCATATGGAAATAAAAACTTTCACCTGTTGGTAGTGAAGAAAGACTTTTGTAGGACCATGTGCCTCTTTGAGAGGAGATTAAATACCCATACTAAAGTTCACACTTCTCCCTTTCAGAGTGCGAAGTGATTACTCTTAGCAAACTAAGTCATTATGAGAGATGAATTGAACAAGAAAAATGTGTTTTCGACCGGACTGTCTTCTGAAATGTGCCATGGTGTTTCCCAGGTAAACTGGAGTCTGAGGGACTCTTTAAAATTGATGTATCTTCTGATCTTGTCCTTTTTGATTATCCTTTTTCTTTGCATGGAAATCCAAGCACTGAGATGGGGAGAAATCAGCACTTTGCTGTGTTTCATCTTGAGTTATAGTCATTATGTGCGTAGGCTGTGATAGGAGAGGGAATTAAAGCAGGCATCTGGGTATGAAAAATTTATTCCCCGGTGGCTTAATTCACCAAGGCTAAGCCTTCTAAGGCATGATCTTAACAATAAGAGAGTAGTACTGCTCCAATGGTTGACACTTTTATCTGCTTTCTCAATACCTATTTACAACCCCTAGGTGAGTATAAACTCTGTAGTTGTTTCAGGTAGGAGTTTAAACACACACTTTTTAGG
Organism: Climacteris rufus; assembly: GCA_013398175.1. Taxonomy (NCBI): domain Eukaryota; kingdom Metazoa; phylum Chordata; class Aves; order Passeriformes; family Climacteridae; genus Climacteris; species Climacteris rufus. Next base: position 384,183 of record VZRZ01004629.1, on the reverse strand, counting down.
TGTGTGAGTAATCCAGCATTGATTTTGGTGGGACTCAAAACACTTCAATGATTTTCTGGACTGGAGCCTGATGTTAAAATCATGGTCTCACTGAAGAGACTGGGAGTGCATACACAAATATTTATCCATGTCATATGGACACAGACGAAAACGTAAAAAGATGCTTGGAGAACTGAGGTGGAGGGTTAATGTTCTTATTTCAGCTGCTTTCTTCTACTTTGTTACTGTTTCCTTGGTATTACTCTTTGGATGCTCTTTCTTTATGAAAGATGCTATAAATAATATCTTAACAATCATTTCTGGAATTTGAATCAAAAAGACGAAATTGAATAGGTCAAGAGCTGTTGCCTTATCTTCAAATGTAAGTAGTTTTTATATTCTGAAATGTGTTAAGAAAAAGGTATTTTTTATGATAAAAAAGTATACTTATTATTTTACTAATGATCCAATTTTCTGGTATTCTTGTGTTTCATTAACCGCACGCTAAGGAAAAAAAAATATTTTGTGAAGAAAAACCAAAAAATACTTACTACAACACACCATGAAAAAAACCATCCAACCAACCAACCAAAAGCACACACTATCAAATAACATAAGAAGTTTCCAAAGACAATTAGGACTTCATTAGCAGAAGAAACATGTAAAGCAGGGTTAGCATCATTTTCTTATGCTTATACTCTGAAAGACAAAAAAACCATTTTGAAAGATCTTTCATAAATTAGCAAGATACAGTATAAATTGCAATCAACTATCTTGTCAATCAGGAAATAATTACGATGAAATGGCTTAATTGAAAGCAGCATTTTTTTACCCTATTTTTCTGTGATGAGTATGAATAAAATGCCAATAATTCTAAAACACATAGGCAACAATTTAAGTTCCTCTCCTCTCCTCTCCTCTCCTCTCCTCTCCGTTAATATGCCGAAAACAAATCAGCTTGCTTCAAAGCATTGTCAATGTTGTAGATCAGTCATCAGTTAATTCCTAATGTAACACATACATATATTTTTCTATTAGAGAGATAAGTACCATTTGGGTGAGAAGACACTACTATCAATTTGCATTATTTTCTTTATGTTGTGGCTGTAAATCCAGATGTACTGACACATCATCAGCCTTCAGTGAAGGTCAGGTTCTGGATTATTAAAGTCAGTTGAAGAAACTTCCACATACTCTAGCAAGGCCAAGATTTCTCTCAGTATGTTTAATTTAATCATTGCTATATGTATATATTAATTATTGAAATAATCATCCCGAAGAAGAATGATGTCTTGCTAGTGCAAGTCCCTCTTACATAGAGCTACTCTGAATGCTGCATAGGCATGGTCTTAATAAGCTTTTACCACTTTACATGGAGCACTAAACCCCCTTAAATAAAAGCATTGTGTATTATGAATAAATTCACATATTAGATATTACCTTAATTTATGTCAGGTGATTTAGATACAGAGGTGTTCTTCTTTATGTCAACTGAGGATCTAGAACTAGGTTAATTTTTCCTCTCCCTATATCCACAATATTTTAATAGACAATATTTATAGAAATAAAAGCTATGAATGCTTTTTACACTGCATAAATAATGGGGTAAAATAATGTGTAAACTCTGTGACAAACAAATAGAAAATGCAAACCCATCTGTCCATCTGTAATTTATCTAGTAAAAGAGTAACAAAACTTTTCTGTACATAAAATCCCAGGTATTGCTGTGATCTGTGACTTCCAGTGAAATCTACAGTGTGTGGTTGTACTGTTTTTATTCCCGTTTTATAGACTACAGTTCAGTTAATAAAATTTGAAAAACTTCAGTTAGAAAAACCTCCAAAATAATTACATAGTCACAGTGTATAGTTTAATTGTGATCTCTTTGAGTGCCTTGGCTTTTACTTATGGAGTAAAAGGGAAAGAAAATATCTTGATATGACTGTTACTGATACCCTCTCTCCTGGGGGTTCTGGTGACTTAGAGTTATCACAACTACTTATTGATAAGGTGCAGGCACCATACCAGCTGCTAAGCTTATCAGACTTCAGCTAACTCCACTGCATTAGCAGTTACTGTGTGCAGCCAGGAGGGGATTAAAGCAGCCTCCTGTTCAGTGTGCACCTCCGGGCTGGCTCTGGGGATCTGAGCATTATTCTCACCCCAAAGCCCAGTGTAACATCTTTGTGAAAGGTGCACCTGAGTATCTCCTAAGGGGGTGTGGGTTGATTTTGAAACTTTATACTTTTTTCTGATCTCAGTGAGGGAAATGGCAACCTCCCTACAGCAGGAAAAACACTTTTTGGTATGTTTGTTTAGCCCTTAGCACACAGAGTGCCTACACTCCAGTGATATTTAAAGATACACATAACTTGCTGTTATAACAAATAAATGAAGTAGTTTTAGCCCCAAAGCTAACGAAGGCTGGTTACTGCTTATCTCTGAACCTCATATGGCTAGACTTTCTGATACCCCGTGAAGGGAGAGCACTGACAGAGGTGTTACTGCTCCTGAGACGTTCTTGTAATGTCTTTCCATGGTGCCTCAGGTGGATGGCTTTCAGCTTTTCCTCCAGTTAGGGCGTTTCTGCCTTCTTTTGTCAAACTTGAGGGAACTTCATGCCTTTGGAACCTCATTTGTTTATCTCTTTTGACTGAATTTTGCTGAAAGGCTTCAGAGTGGTGAGAAGACAACAATACGAAAGTGCGTGAACACATGGACATGTGCCAAGAGAGTCAGAAAATTCATGATCTCCAGAGTTTATGTAGCAAAGCAGGTTTATAAGTAAGCTAACATCACTGTACATCTTGTACTCGAGACAGCATATTTTTTTTTTTACTTCTTTTATCTCAGACATTGATTTCACAGTCACTGGCACACTTGTAAACGACTGACAGAGAACTTCTGGCTAAAATATCTGTAGTAGCTCAGAATTACTGGGTTTCATGTTTTCCATGTACTGAAACAATGTTATGTCCTACCAGTTCTGCAATGGGGTTTAAATCTCTGCAGTTATTTCAAATTTTAGGATATTAACCAACTTGCTGTTCTTTTTTTTTTCAAGAGAGAAAGTGTCACTTTGAAGTGTTATGAGTTTTCCACATTGAAAAGGCTTCAAAGCAAAATATTTAGACTAGCTCGTGATTTCTCTCTTACAACCTTTGTTAGATGTAAAAGCAAACCACAGGCTTCACTTTAATTTTGCCTCATGGGGCACAGAGAAAACTGCTGTTCATCTGACCAGTTTGAGGCTATATATAAAATACTAGTTCTTATCTTCTAACAAAAACTTTCTTCATTATTGGTATCTTCATAGGGTCAGACAGTGATTGAAACACAGGTCATAAAAAAGGAGGGATGGACAAAAAGACAAAAGAGGTAGGAAAGGAAAGCCAGAAAAGCAATCCCTTTTTGCTGTCTTTTCTCCAGTCTCCCTTCATCTGAAGACCAGGAGAAAAGTAGTACACAGATATAGCTCCTAAGGGCACAAATAGGGTCATTATTTGGTCTGTGGTCTTTAGGTAAAAAAAGTACAATTTAGAAAGCTTTTCAGATAAATGGGTCCATAAACTTATGTGGGCATGGGTGGAAGGGTTAAAAAGTAGAATTCACAGTGAATTTTTACTTCAGTTACCTGAAAATCCTTTCTAAGATGCTGCTGCCTTCATATTAGAAGACAGATGGGCATGTGAAAGAAAACTGAGGCAAGAACCCTGTTGGAGGAATCCAGGCAGCTAAAGAACTGGAGACAACATTTAGCAGGCCCAACACTATGTTTTCAGCAAAGATGCCGTTGTATTAGCAGGACCTTGCTCTGACTTAAAGTTCCCAGAAATATATCTGTTGCTATCAGAGGCTTGGGAAGAAACAACAACAGTAACAACAACAGCAATAGCAGTAACCACAACACAACAACAATAAAAGCCCAGAAGTCAGATTCTGGTTCCACCATCCCAAGAAGCTCAAACAGATGTGGAAGAAAAAAATTAATTCCAAAATGCAGTGTGATTACAAAAACTATTTTTTTTCCCCTCAGGAGCAACAAGTAAGACTGAGATAAGTGTGCCAGGTCAAGACTCACTGGGTTTTATTGAATTGCAGTGTGCTCTCTAATGTGTTGAAAGAATGACAACCTGCTGAAATTTGAAAGGCATGCACCCTCCTTGTTACTGTAAATAGCTCATGTTCACACACAAATGCACATTGAAGGAGAAGATGGAGAGATGACCTATGGAATGGGCAGAAAAACCCCATCGGAATCTCCATTCACATTTTACTCCAGATGTTATTTACCACAAAAAAAATCCTTTTTTTTTATATGGAAGTCTTTCATCAAGTATCACTCAGGAAAACTACTATCTACAAACTTTTATTAAAAACAAGAAAAAGATCATTTTAGCATTTACATATATTATTTTTCCCACTTTATTTTGCAGATATAAGATTAGTCATTTTAATGGATCTGCCTAGGGGGAAAAAAATTCACAAGTTTTGATGTTAGAATAAGGAAGATGATACAAGAAGCAGCCTGAAGCTTAGTGATGACTTACCAGGTTTGTAAGTCTGGATTGAAGGTCGCATGTAAGTGAACATGTACATTTAAAGCAGGAAGAGGATTTTACATTAAATGCGAGTGAGTGAAGTTGTATATAAAATAAATCGTATCACATATACACAGTTTATGCAGTGTATAAATTTGCAGGCATTTCTCTATGTATAATATGTGAAATGTTGAGGAAAATTACTAGAATAGCTCATTATAGGAAGGGTGTTATAATGAAATTATATGCATTAATTACAAATTTTTTTTACATTTCATTGACAGCACAAAAACATCTAAGGTCAAATTACTTCAGATGAACAGATGCATTATTTTATATGATCCAAAAGCCGTTTTTGCTGTTTTGCATGTTTAATGATAAATAACTCTACATTTAGTTTTAAAGCATTTTGAAAAAGTAGATTAAAAGTTCATTTTAAGAAATGTTAAAATGCGGTTTCTCTCCCTGACACAAAAAACCCAACACACAAACAAGCAATAACACCACCAACAAAGAAAAACAGAACTAAAAACAAACCAGAAACAAACAAACAAAAAACCCCCACCAACTCCTCCCCCCCACCCAAAAAAAAAAAAAAAAAAAAAAAAAAAAAAAAANAAAAAAAAAAAACAGACAAAAAACTCTTGAAAATTAGACAACTGGGACATCAGAAATGAACATTTCAGCAGATTGGACCAGGCTAATTTCTGTCGAACCATGCTCAACTTTAGTACAAAAGTAAAGAAGTCATAAGAACTACAACATGAGTATAAAGGAAAATTTGAGTGTCATGGTGATGGCGTATGTGCACACATCTTGGACCAGGAAACACAAATGAGACAAATTTGCTGCCACTCATCTCCTTTATACTTTAAAGGAGAAATTAAAAATCGATCAGAGAATCTTCATGACTGGTGTCTTGGGAAGAACCACACCTTGGAGGCACTTCTTTCACTAACCAAGAAATATCAGGTGCTTAATCTAGAAGGTGTGAGCAAGACTTGAAATCAAAGTACAGGGGACATGCTCTGTGTCTAAACACAACATGGTGAAACACAGCTCTTCAGCTACCCTTCTGTGTGCTGAACTCACTCCTACTTTGTGGGATAACATAATGCCAGATAGCAACTGGACTTGGGAAATGTCTGACTGAAGGAGAAGTGGCCAGTGTAGTGAGTCTGCCAAGGTGTGACTGGTGAAGAGAAGATAATGGGCTGAATGTAACTAGGCTTGATTATAGTGCAACAGTTTTGCTGCCTCATTGTCCACTAAACTGGAGGGAAAGAACAGTTTAGTGACTGTTAGTGGGATCAGGGTCACAGGTATGACACTGGCATATTTTTCACACTGGAGACAGTGTGAAATTGTAAAGAAAATATTGTCTGATACTTGGCAATAATTAACTCTCCAAACAGTCTTTAATGTAATTAGTGTATTGACAATATCTTCTACAGTCAAAATATTTGTTTGGATAAATGAAGCAGCTAAACACTAATTCATCTCATTGTGGTAGTGTGCCCCAGGCAGTGAAAGAATGGTGCCTTTTGTAATGCTAACCGAGTGGAAAAAATCCTTGGGCTTAGGCCTTCTACAATTAAAGTTTCAAGGGAGTTTAAGGTGCTAGCTGTGGGTTTTGGTTTGGGCACAGTATGTCATGTTAACATGGTGATTGTGTTCATTAGGGGACCTTGCCCCAGCAATGTGCTTGACATTCTGGCATGTCAGAGCACCATCAAGACTGTAATTTCATTAAATAGCTCAGATGAGAATGACCTGCTGATAAAGGTGAAATGTGAGCAGAGAAGAGGTTGTAATGGAGTCGCACAGTGAGAAGGAACAAGACAGCTATCTTTTTGAACCAGAAGTCAGATGGTGGGTCATTAATATTGCTGTAGGTACCTGATGATGCTGATAGCATGAATTTTTATAACCTTGTGCTTACATGGAGTTGCTATGATATTATCTGGAGATGTGTTGAGATTTGAACTGGTTTTCTGTAGTTTATTTCACTTTTGAGTCTTAGAGATCTGCTTTTAACTGACAGAAACAGGATAGTTTCATATTTGCCCCATTTGGTAGAGTAGAAGATTAAAAATGAAAACAAGCATGTTCAGTGGTGTGAGGACAGTTGGACTCCAAGATGATGCATCAGTGTTTATGATGCTAATCTAGGATTTGCAAGGCTTGTTTTATTCCCCTGACTGGTCACATGCTCCCCTTATAAACATATCACTATGCCTGATGTTTCATACATCAGGCATATGGGGTTGGGATGCTTAGAACACCTAATTGACCCTGTCTGAGTGCAGGATTAATGAAGCTGTTCTGACTTGTAGTAATAAAGCTAGCTGCCATGTCTTGTCTGTAATTACCCTTCCTCTTCAGCCCAACCCTTCTGACTAACAAGCCTATGGAGAGTGGAGTGCCAGGGATGTTGTCTCTTTCCGTCTGTTCTCAGACCCTGGCTTCCCCTTTCTCAATCTGGCTTTTGGCATACTCCTCCCAGCCTTTTTCATGCAGGTTTCTGGGTGTGTAATTAAACCTTTGCTTTGCAAACCTTTACTCTTCTCCAGATACTCTACCTCATCAGCTAAGCATGCTGTTGTGTTGGGGGGAAAAAAAAGCAAAGCATATTTTGTATCATATCTTGTGCATAGTCCAGAACTGTCTACAGAAGAGACTACTTGCTCCAGTGAAGGTACTTCATCCAGCTCTTTTGCTGTGGAGTTTGGTGAGGGAGGCACAAGATAGGAGTACTGTAGAGCTAAGCCCTTCAGATGCATCCAGATAAATCTAAAAGCAGCTTGTGAGTGATATGCTCAGAAAAAAGCAATACCTCAGACAAAATGTGCCATGGGACTTCATATTCTTGTAGAAGGCCTTTCACAGTTTCACTATTAAATACCTTGCTGAAATTCCTCCAAAGTCCTGTTTTGAAGTTGCCCAGCTTTTTTCTTCCATTGCCTGTCCGTGAAAGAGAGTGTTATCTGTTCCATTCTTTTACCACGAGGGAGTTACAAAGCTAAGATAAAAAAAATGGTTTTGTTATGATTCACTGTTCCTTTGCTTGATCTTGGGAAGGTACAGTTTTTTTGTAATTCATGGTTTGTTTGTTATGAATTTGGAACTGTTCAGCTGCTTAATGCTAGCCTATTTTGTGAAATGCAGCCTCTGTTTCACATGTCGAAAGAAAAAACCAGTTTATTAGTGTTTACTGACTGGTGCCAACTGTAATTACATGCTTGTCTCTTTGAATTGTTGGAGAAATACTATTTAACCTCAAAATGTCCTTGACATATTTTTTTTTCAAAGATGTCTCCTCATGAGACCTTAGTTGTAATATATTTTCATTATTTGCCATAGGAAAGAAGAGATTGATCTTCCTGTTATGTTTCCCCCACTATCCTTGAGCAAATCAAAGATAACTTACACAATTTTCCAGCATGATGTCTTTTCTGCTTTATCTTTGAGCACACTTTCTTTCTCTTGCTTACTTCCAGTGGTCTCACCTTCAACTGTTTTCTCATTTATACAGATACTGTAGTCTCCTTTTGAGAAATATGCCAGAGTGGCACCCTTTTTCTACCTTGTCACCTTTATATTTCTGTGTATTCTCCTTTGAAAAGTATAGTTGTGAAAGATCTTAGGTAGAAATGGAATCTAGCCAATATTCTAAAGGTCCAGAGGTGTTGCCAGGAGGTAATTATAGAATTGAACTCCCTGAATTTCAGCATTATTCATCTATGACAATTTTGTTCAGGACCATCTATCTGCTGAAAACCTTGTTTATTCCTTCATAGAGTGGTAAAGTCAGCAGAATTGTTGTGAAAGCATCTAAGAGGAGAACAAAGCCTAGAAAAAGTAACCTGTATTCTATTTACACTGTATACTTAATTTTACCTTGAAGGTTTTTGTTACTGTTGGCTCCCTTTTTTAAAACAAATGGAACTGTCAATTTTTATTTTTACTTCTGGAAATGTTTCTTTCTTCTATGACAAGTACCCTGGCATATCTACACAGCACAGTCATCTCATACTACCTTGTAAGTCCTTGGGCTGATGCTGAACCATAGAGTCGATCTCTCCGTAGAACATCACCACGCTGGGAAAAGGTGCTTACTCAGTCACAGATTTCTGTACAGTTTGTACAGTCACATTCACTTGAGGGCCACTCTTATGAGGTGCAGAACTAATTACATCAGGTGTAGACTTGTTGTGATTCAGGCATGCAATTCTTCACATTTAGCTCGATAAGGGACTAGCTGCAAGTTCTGCAATTAGCACTCCATTTAACACTACATGGCAACTGAACTAGGAATATTCTTGTAGACTTATCCAGGAAATTTTTGTATATTTAGAAATTTAATAAATGTAGTCTGTGTTGATTTGGTTTTGCTGCTATATTGCACCAAAAGCCTGCTTAACTTATTCCCCATTTCTCATCCTGGATCTCTTTCATTAGGAATATCACCACAGAATGGACGCTGTAGAACTGAGAATCTCTGAGATTTGGCATAAGATAGATGATTCCTGCTGTGATTATGAAGCTGAATAGTCCTTATGAAAGATCCAAATCTTTGGGTTGTAATTTTTGTTGCACTCCCAAATTTGTTCCTGTCAGCTTGTTAGTGATAGAAAATACTAATAAAATCTTTGCAAGCTGGTCTTTGACCTCAGGCTGCACTTAGGTTTTATTTTCTGCATTTAAAATTGAATTACACAACTTTGCTGTTTTGTGTGGGTTTTTACAAGCATTTTATTTCAACTGAAAAATTAATAACCAGCATATCCTGGTTATTAACCTGTTCATAGCCAGCATAAGCTGCAAGAATTACGTAACACTGCTGAAGTTTTCCAAAGCAATTGTCTTATTTCAGATTTCTTGTTTGAGATATCTTAAAACACATTTACACTGATATGCAGGCATGGTCCAAGATGATGTCTTGGGGAGCTTTCTCGGGGTCTCATGTTAATGTATGTGCATTAGAACCAGAAACAGGCTGCATTTGTCAAGGACAAAGAGTCTTTAAGTAGCATATATGTCAGTGTTGTTGATGCCTTAGGATTTTAACTTTTTATACATTTTTCATATATTTGTAGCCCTGTAGTCTTTTATTGTATAATTATATAGATTCTTAGCTATCATTTTTCCTACCCCATTAGATAGAGAGGCAAAATTCAATCTTGTTCCTTCCTGGAACCAAGGAGCCCACATCTCATAACAGGATACATTCCACACCCTATCATTCCTGCTCCTCTGGGAAGCAAGGATATTTCACTGTCCCATGTCTCATAAAGTATAAACAAAAGTAGGGCTAGAAGTTAGGAGTGGTCTCAATGGGGGGCTGAACCCAGGGACTGGATGACCTAATGGACTTCTCTTTTAACTGGAAAATATTTAATTGATATGCTGATTTGTTAAATCTAAAAAAGCTGTAGAAACCAGATCCTATATGCTATGTGCATATAGCCACATCATGCACCTTGAAAGCTTTCAATAAAGGACCTACTTTTTAATATAACTATTCTAATACTGTTGCAAAGTTTTCTTTCCTCTGTTTTAGGCAACATTGTAATAGGGTTTGTGTGATGGTATATTGTGGGATACAGAAACCCATTGAAGTTACAAAAGACCTGAATTATTTTTCCTTACCTAATTAGCAATGGCTACCTATCCTATCTTTATAAGCACTTTTAAACTGTTTTACTGTGAAGTCAACAAGATTAACCTTAATCAAGAGTTTCAAAGTGCTTTCAGTAGTGATTTTAGGAAGCCTTTTTAATCTAAACGGCATGTAAATGACAGGGAGTGTTCATTCAGTCAGTTGTGACATCTCAGCTGGGTGGTGATAATTAGCAACTAAGACAAGAACAGCTTCTTAAATAATTGCTTAGGCATAACTGACCTTTGAACCAAGTCTATTCTGGTGCAGCTGACAGAATGCATAGGTTCTGGTTTGAGACATAATATATTTTTTTTCACAGTAATAAACCAGTATTTGCGTTTTATTACTGAAACTTGGAGGGCCAGGGGGGTGTATGACATGCTACATATATAAGACTAAATTATAACTAAAAAAAAATACTAATCTTTGTAAAAATGATTTGAGGTACACCATTTCACCAGTGCAAGGATAGAACTTCAAAAAATTTCCTTAAGTTTTTGGCCAAATTCTGATTTCCTACTTTTCCTGGACTTAAATGAGTACAAATAAAGATTGAAGGCAATAATCATGTAACAAATTCTCAGAGAGTGATTATCAGAAAAATGGTATGATATATAGTACTCAGGTTTTGTAGTGCATGTTAGGAAGTTCAGGAGAAGATGGGGAGGGAGAAGATAACCTGTGGGTGGGATTTGTAGAGAAGATTTGCTATATTAATACCACATTTCAATGTTTCTTCAGAGTAGACAAGTTCTTGATTTTTAGTATTTTGCCTATTAAATGGACTGCTATTTTACTGACATCATGATTAGTGTTACTCCAATGTCAGGTATGAACTTTCACTTCTTGGAAAAAAAGTAATTTATCTGGGTTTCAGGTTTTCAGATGATCATGTGTTGGAGAGAAATTCCTTGGAGCCTATAGCAACACCATGAAATGACATTATTTAAAGTAAATTATACTAGCATAGGCAGATTTTCTTATATTGCTAAATTATTAGTCTTAAATTTGTTATTTCTCCCCTTTGTTTTCCTCACAGTTTGAGACAACTGGAAGGTAGGGTGGTCATACCTTAAGAATTGTTGAAGAGAGGAAAATATATTTTGCTCGTATGATGATAACCTGCTGGGATAGCATACCCATGAAAATTATTGTAAGAGACTGATGGGAGTTTAACTCACATGTTCCAGGGCTTGAGAGAGGATGTTTTGCTGAATAAGGTAACTTTGGGATGAAAGGCTAAAAATTTACTTGGAAGTTATAAATTGGCTTACATGCAGCTGTCAGCTGCTCTAGTCACCATACAGACACTGAGCAATAGGGATAAAAACCTCCTGTATTTTGGGGTTGTCAGTATTGGTTGAACCTGCTAATACCAGGTTATTACCACAGTGTAGAAAAACAGTAATTTAAAATAATTGGCATTTTATAAAGTAGATTGAATTTCTACTATTTTTCTCATTGCTTACCTGCTGTGAGCATAAGACTGTTGGGGTTTTTTTTTCAATCAAGCAGCTTCCAGTCTATCACCATGTCTGTCTGTCTCTCCCCCTCTTTGTCTCACATACACATGCACGGATAGAGAATATTTGAAAATTACTAGTACTGTCATCAAGCCAAGGAGGCTGCAACACTGTAATATGTAGCCTGCTCCCCTTTTCATACTAAAGACGGCATTCAAGGTAAAAGTGCTGTCTATCAATTTTCCTGATTCAACTAGCTTCTGGAATTAACTTTCAGTCTCTGGGATGGGTGCCCTATTTGCAGGGATGTCTTGCAAAGGAAACAAAAATGTGCTAAAACTCAGTAAAGAGCACAATAGCCTTGCTTTGAGTGATGGTGGAATCTTCTCTAATACAGAGGGTTTCACACCTGACCTGAGAAAATTTGAATTAAATTGTGTTAGTACTCAGCAAGGTGTCCATACAACCTCCCCCCCTCC